>JAWQRP010002805.1:0-14676 GCA_033557875.1 Quadriops clusia | reverse complement strand
GGCATATTGATCCACCACATACACAGGACGTGCCGGCCCTCCCCAGTGAAAGGCTAGACCACGGGGCCTGCGTCCCCGAGATCCACCACGGGTTACCAATAGACCGTGGGCGCCCCACTTGGGAAAGGGCCTTCTGTTCGTCCTGCATCTCGGAACGCAAGGACCAGTTCTTCAACCGCGAACTCCAGGATTGGTCGTCTGGAGTTCGTCGCGTATCCAAGCTGGCCGCGACGCCTTGCTGGCCGAAGGCGCATGCGTGCCGAGATAATTCATCAAAAGTGACTTTACAATCGGTTTCGTATTGGCGGGGAAACGACGCTAACACCCACAAGGATGTCGCAGAGTCGGATCCTATATCGCACCAGATGCTTCGTTGCACTGATGAGGAACCCGAGCTCACGACTAGCAGCCAAACGAGGCGTCGCGACGGATCAACCAGCAGATCCGAAGTTAGCCAAGTGTGATTGCTTTACAGTAACAATATATATTTATTCATTTGAGGGGGAAGGGAACCTATCATTAAACCTAGCTCCAGTCAGCACGTTTGGCCCCGGCCTGGAGACTGACGATAATAATAAGGCCCGACGCGAGGGCTGATGAGGATGCACCAGCGGGACGACCCAGGGCCGCCGTGGAAACGTGTCGGGCGGCGGGAGGCCAGGTTATATGCCTCCCCATGCCCTAGCATTTACCACCACGGGGGAGAGCAAAACCGAACACGTAACCGAGATCCCTCACGGAACGGTTTCCTCTCGGGGATAGAGGTCGCCAGTTCCGCATAGCAAATAAAAGGCTCGTGTTCCCTAATCAATTAATACCGATTTCATTATACACGGCCTGTACTTTACACTCTACTCCCAACCTACGTACGACTTTCTGACGAGTGGCTGAAGGCCTGGCGCACAATACAATACAAATGCCGCAAGCTAAGGGTACAACAGATTAGGGTGTTAGCCATATATTAAAACGACGCCAAACGCGCATCTTTGATTAAACATTCCAAAGCTGCGCCTTCGGGGTCGGTGGTTGTGAGCTGCTGCCGGTCCCGGGCCGACAGACCCTTCCGCACGGGGTCAACAATAGGCTATGCTTAGGGCTACAAAAGTTACTATGGACGGCCGCAGCGCAAAACAACAAAAGGATCACCTTTAAAAAATCTCCAGAGATATCCACACCTACTTTGACTCTAAATCTACTCTACTTTACTTTCCTTCGTTTCTTTATCATAGCAAACAAAACAATAGGGATACCTGTTGGAAAATATGCTATGTTAATTCAGTGACTATTATGGGTTTTATAATTCTTTACTTACTTACTTACTTACTGAACTGGGCACGTTGGCGACGAAGCGTAGTTTTGGAATCCGACCACGGCTGAAATGGAGTCCAAGTCGAAATACACAACTAAAAAAATAAAGGTGTGTTTAGTATCCACGGCTTTCTTCAATGCAGGTGACAATATATATACCTGTGTAATACAAATGATCGGCTGGTAGATGCCTTTTATGAATTCGAACTCACGGGAAGGAAGTCCAGGTCGAATTATATACCTTAAGAAAAAACATAAAATCAAAACATTTTATAACTTATACCTGAGAATATCGTTTATCTGCTGGTAGATTCCGTCTCGAAGACAACTCAAAAAATAAGGAATCCAAGTGGAAAGAAATCCCTAAAAAAAAAAAAAATAAATAAATAAAACAATGTGTCTAACATACCTAAAATTAATTAAATGCAGGAGTCATAATATACCTGTAAAGATTGTTTCTGGTGGTAGAGGTATTTTATTTGGCTATATTCAACACAGTTGTTCTGGTGGTAGATCCCTTTTCTCAACTCCAATTCACAGAATATGGGATTCAGGTAGAAATATCTATCCTAAAAAACGAAAAACAAAACAAAAAAGTAAAATAGCATATATCAGTAGCAGGTTTAACTCTCAAACTGGTATATTTGCAGGATACATGCAATTTTACAATCATAAATAAAAATAGAAATAATCGAAGTGTGGAACAGACAGAACCATGAAGAACTTTTAACTAGAAATAAATAAATAAATAAACAAACAAACAAAACATGAATGCGGCATATGTAAAAAATTAAAATCTACATGCGAACATAACATAAAATAAAAGAATAGCGTAGTAAAAATGATTGACAAACAAAACATAAATAGCTCAACAGAAAATTAATAATTTCATGATCATGAAATCGAACGTTCGATCAAATCACAACAATACATAACGGGACCCCAAACAATACAAAAATAAATAAATATCGAAACAAAAGCACAGTTATATAAAATATAAAAATAGCAAAATTAAAACTAAGCATAATATAAACGGTAATTGAAAAAGCGAAGGATAAAAGAAAACAACTTTTGAAATATCTGCAGATATCAAACAGTACTTGAAAGTAATAAAACAAAAACAAATTATGAATTGTCGAATCTGAAATATAAAAGAAGATGGAATTAATAATAAATAAAACAGCGAGGCTACAAACGTAAAGTAGATTTTTTGGTCAAAGGTCCTTCTCTCAGGGGGCAGGAACTAATCCGGCCAGGGACGATGCTCGAATTCTTTCAGGAGCGGATCTCAAGGACGGGAACAGGACTAGGAGTCTTCGACAGTCGCGCACCTGAAACCGAGAGTTAATAAAGAAAATAAGTAAAATTAAAACTGGGAAACGACATCGTTAAACAATTAAATTCGTTCCATAATGTACAGCAGGCATGTGCAACCAACGGCCCGCGGGCCGAATCCGGCCCGCGTAGTGACTTTATTCGGCCCGCGACGACTTTTTCAAACATCATTGAATCTGGCCCATTTTTATTAATTTATACTAATTAAAAACTCCATCCCTTTTGCCTACTCTCCAATAGTAGTGCGATTAGTAAGTATATTGATTTGTCGATTTAATTTTTTTTTTTGCCATATATGTATATCTTAAAGTACTCCGGCCCGCGTAATCTTTCAACTTTCTAATCCGGCCCATAGTCCTGTAAAGGTTGCACATGCCTGATATAGAGCTTGAATGCTTCGAGTTATGAAGACCCGCACGACAATCGTGTATGACAAGATGCATACCCTCGAAGGGCTGCAGGATATCACGAAATAAATTTTCATGAAGAAAATTAAATTCGATTGAATTCAGAAAACACCCTTTCCAATCGAAATTTTTAATAATTTCCCACTATTATTCGCGATTTTATCACTATCACCCTTATTCGTAACGACCATTATTATTAATACGATATCGCAAGGTTGAAATTTGAAACAAAAACAATTGCCCCCGTATTCCTGCAACTTGCTTAACAGTGCAGCTTGGCATATTATCTGACGTGACTATAATATATAATTCAATTTTTAAACAATATTAACAACCCAGGCAACATTTTATATATAATGTGCAAATAGGAAATAGTTATTGTCTGTAGGTTGCAAAATAAATATGTTAATATGTTGTCAACGTACCAAAATTTTTAGCTAGTTGTGCGGTTGTGTGTTAACTCAATACTTTTTTTTTTAATTTTGAAACATTTCAAAAACAAAAGATAATTTTATAGAGGTGGTTCAGATATAATGAAATAATTTAACTGCAATGTTTTGCCAATGTTTTTAATGAACCATAATAAAAACATACTGTCAATATAACTTCAGTGAATAAGATGGATATTTGTTTCATTTTTTATTCTTTTGGTATTCGCGAAAACTGGGTTAAATAAATTTAATAAACAATTGAACATATAAATGCAAAATTCCGAAGAAAATATTGAGTGTACTTATGACCACACGATACATGTAGGATTTACAAATTCTAATAAATGGTGTGTAAAGTAATGAGGCTCATCAGAAACTTTGGTAGAAGTACCTATAACACTTTCCAAATTGTTTAACATTTTCAAAGTTTTGGAAGTTTAAAAAAAAAAAATAGATTTTCCAAAATTTAGAAATATTAAACATAAAACTTTCAAGCATTATCACCTATACCACTGGAGAGGGAGAGGCTCTACAGAGTATTTATTTAGTTAAAAAAAAAAAAACCGTAATCAACAATAAAAAAATAAATAACTTATTGAATGATACTGTTGTTTTCAGTAACAGAAGGATTTGTTTCATAAATAAAGGACTATAATGTTTAAAAAATAAAGTGGAAAAAATATACTCCTTTCAATACTGTACTTAAAATAATTCATTTTTGAAACGGTAGTAAATAAGAGTATAATTACTTCCCAGACTAAATGCATTGTATTAATCAACCAAAGATTCAATGAAAGAAATCAAATCTCAGGTTACATTAATTCAATACAGTTAACCATAAAAGTATTCAAGTGGAAAATAAATTTACCTGATAAAAACGGAAAAGAACAGGAAAAATGAATGTGCAATAATTTATGTTAGTGCCAGGAACTGCAATAGTATTAGTAGAAAGTTTCAATCCCTATGAAATGACTAATTTCAATTTTCTTGAGTAATTTATTCAACATTGTCATGAAGTTATAATGAATTTGATGTAATGATGCCACATTGGAAGACTATCTGTAAAATAAACGAAGAAAATTAGTTAAAAATCTAGTTAAACATACATGAATCATCCAGCACACACATTCAAAAGTGCAGTAATTAATAAAAATAATGTAAAAAAGAAAAAGTGCGGTATGACCAAATCATAACAAAGATTATTAAAGTAATTCCAGATACCACAGAAATATTAACACACATACAATCATTACTAGTCCCAATCGTACTTTTCGCATCAGAATTTCAAGCTGTTTCTATTATAAAAATAAAAAAATTCATAATTAGCGCGGTTTCAACAAAGGCAGTATAGACGCGGGATAGAATAAGAAACCAGTCGAAATATCCGAAACCACACTTATCACCACGAAATTATCACGCATTCATTCAGAAAACAACAAACTAGTATTAGTAATGTAATACTTCGATTCGATCGGAACGATGAGAACACGCGCTACACGCAACAGGTAGAAAATGGCGGAAGCGGCAAATGCTTCATATATAAATCTAGCGATATTTAGGAATATACATCGTCCCCCGCGAAGATAACATTACCACAGCATTTACAAGAACCCACGATCAATTTACAGTATGTTTTCAATTGCAACTCGGGGTTTTTGCAGAGAAATCTAGCGAAGCATTACTCACCGGCAAAACTTTGCCAACATGGTTACGGAGGGATGCCGGATGCCGTCGACGCCGTTCACGCCGTTCTAGAAGGTCCGCGCGGTTCGCGCTCGTCTTTCGGGAAGGAAGGCTACGATTGGCTGGTTGCGGCCAGTTGTGGCCGCTGGATGCGCATCGTTTGTAGCGCGCGGATTAAATTAGTTTTAACACGTACAACGTGAAAACTGATAATATTCATTGGTAATTAATTGTATTTCGAGTACTATCGACACAATTGGAATTTAAATGTGTTTTCCTTTCGGTTATGTCTTTCTTAATTTAGTTTACTTACGTACAACGTGAAAAAATCGTAATATTTGTTGGAAACAAATTGCATTTCGAGTGCTATCGACCCAACTTAATTTTAAATGTATTTTTCGTTCGTTTATTTATTTCCTAGTTTATTTTATTAATATTGTTTACAAATTTTTCTCTACTTTACTAATCAGTGGATTTGTTGTTTCTTTTCACCGACCGTCATATTTATAGAGGGAGGTCTTGTAATCATACTAAATTTTTCATTTCGAGATTTTGATGATTTATCACTAATTAGGGTCCCAGGAATACGAATCAAGTGTTTTCAGAATGATGTCTGTCTGTGGACACGTCTACAGTCTGAACGGGCCAACGGATTTGGTTCAAATTTTATATTTAGACTCCTAAAAATTGTGTCCTTCAAAAAAAAAGCGTTTTAACGGGGTGTCTCACGACAGAGCCGCCGTTAGGCTCGGGCAAAAGGGGCCCCTGCCCCGGGCCCCGCGGTTTTGGGGGCCCCGCGCTTCTAATGTCTGACTCCCCTTCTTTCAAATATATTTTGTATTTTGTTTTATACTATAAAAAATTAAAATGTTATGAATGATAAAAAGTATATGTTAGAGACCAATTAAGATTTAAATAAATAGAATAGGCGTTTTAGCGGATATCTACACTGAATTATTAATTTTATGTAAATAGTCAGTTACTTTGTAACAATATATAAAATATTTTTACTATGGGTAATAAAATTATTTTGTTAATAATGAGTAAATTGTTTCTTTATTTATTGGTAATATTTTTCTAGGGCCCCAATTTTTTCATACTGCCCCGGGCCCCGCATTTAATACATTGAAATATTTGACTAAATAATTAGGTTGTATTAAAACTAAAATTATTTATTATTGTACCGTCACAGGTTTTATACAAAATTAAAAGACAATAACAAAACATCTAAAAGTGGTAATGTAGTAAATATGAAATACAATGTAAAAATTGCAATAGTAAATATATAGGACCAACAAAACAATATTATTATTATTAATTCATTGTAGATGGCAGCACTTTCCAAATCCGAAACTAAGAACGCTGCAAACTTAAACCATTCAAATTGAAGTTTGACGGTTATAGCCTTACAGCTTGCTGGAAAGTGTGTAGTTTGTTTCGTTTGTATCATTAAATTAATCTACTTCAAGTCGTGTTAGTTTGTCGGATCTATGGGACCTAGGCAATCTAGAGTGGTTCAAAGAAAAATATGACAGTGGTCAGATTATTTTAATTCATGTGATTGATTTTGTAATTTTAAAACTTAACCAATACTTTTTTATCAACTTATAACAAGGTAACACTAATCTTTTAATAAACACTAGATAGAACTTGGCTGGGTTGTCATTAAAGAAATAATGCTAGAAGTTATGAAGTAAAATAGTCAATAGTACATTTATATGTTTTCTTTTTCAGACTGCATGAAAAATGTCGAAAATACCAAGACCTGGTCTTATAGGGAAGACTTTAGCGTCATCTAGCAGCTGCACTACTTTAAATAAGGCTGGTGCTCAACCAACTAACAAAATAAATCCAATTCTTCGTGCTCCTTTATCAAGACGAAGTCGATCTGCACATGAAATACGAAGACCCCCACTAATTGATAAACCACTGTCAGCAAATACAGTTGTAAAATCTGTGACAAAATCTACCACTGCAATAAATCGAACAACCACAAAACGACCCGCAACACAGCCATTAAAAACTTCGCCTGAAAAGGTTGTTAAAAAAACAACAATGCCAGCTCGTTACGATTATAAGGCCAGATTTAATCTTTTGGATGAAAAACATAAAGAAACTGTTGCAAATTTAAAAACTGCGCGGGCAGAAGCCCATACAGCTCACAAAGAACTTTCTGAATTACAGGTACAACACCAAGATTTAAGAACCCAGTTAAGTAACATAACTGAGGATTATGAAGTATTACTGAGTAAATATCAACAACTGAAAAGTAAATATGAAAAAGAAGTTACACAGCTGCAGGATCAGTATGAAAAAGTAGTGAAAGAAAATGGCAAGCTCGAAGAAACTTGTGTCCGGAATGAAGACATCATCTTTAATTTAGAAGTAGAACGAAGAAAACTTCATGATGAATTGCAAAATGCAAAGGGTAATATTCGAGTATTTTGCCGAGTGCGGCCAAAGATTGACTATGATGGCTCAAAAGAGATCTGCAACATAGATTACTGTGATGAATCTTCCATCGAATTGGTATCTAATTCAAACACAAAGTCTCGCAATTCAAAAAAACAGGACTTTCAATTTGATCGTGTGTTCTCTCCAACTGCAACACAAGATGCCGTTTTTTTAGAGCTATCGCAACTAGTTCAATCTGCTTTGGATGGTTTTAATGTGTGTATTTTTGCCTATGGACAAACGGGATCAGGTAAGACTTTCACCATGGATGGAACTCCAACTAACGAAGGACTGATCCCAAAAGCAATCAATTACATTTTTGATTCATTTAAAAAGGATAACTTACAAAACAAATGGGTATACAGAATTCATGCTTGTTTCTTGGAAGTTTATAATGAACAAATAATCGATTTGCTTGATACAACTAAAAACCACAAAGAACACGAAATACGAATGTTAAATTCCAACTCGAAGGAGGTTTACGTAACCAATTTAACAATTGAGGAGATCAACTCAGCGGATCAACTTCTGAATTTAATGCGAAAAGCACAAAAGAACAGAGCTGTAGCAGCCACACAGAACAACGAGCGGTCTTCGCGCAGTCATTCGTTAACAAAAATCATGTTGCAGGGAATTCATCAAACCAAAAATGAATGTTTATCAGGCACATTAAATCTAGTTGATCTAGCCGGATCAGAGAGGTTGCAAGATATTGGTACTGGGCGCGTTAAAGAAACGCAAAACATAAACAAATCGTTAGCAAATTTGAGCAATGTTATTTTGGCCTTATCGAAAAAGCAAGACCACATACCTTACAGAAATAGCAAGCTAACTCATTTGCTAATGCCAGCACTCGGCGGGAATTCAAAAACACTTATGTTTGTCAATATCACTCCATTGGAGGAATGCTATCAGGAAAGCATCAACTCTTTGCGGTTTGCCAGTACCGTCAATCATTGTAAGACCGGCTCTGCAAAACGAAACAAAACGACTTTGAAAAATTCTGCTTAATTATTTTATATTTCTTAAAGCTTTTATTTTTAATTATTGTACTAATATAATGTTAATTTATGTACCAAACTACTTTTATTGAAAATATATGTATATATTATATATAGCTTTTGTTTATATAACTTTTATAATATAGAAATTGTAAGCATGAGACACTTGTCCTCGCCAAATTCAATGAACAAGACTATTATAGCGAATTATCGCTTTTTGAGCTATTAAATTAAATTGTTTAGTAACACCACTGTAAATCTTTCAAACACTCGTTTTTTTTTCTTTTTTTTTTTATAGGATTAAAACAAAACTGGTCAACCCGCGGGCCGCCTTAAACATTTTTTCAGACAGACATCATTCTGAAAACAGTTGATTCGTATTCCCGGGACCCTAATCATAAATCATCTAAATCTCTAAATAAATTTGGTATGTTTACAATACCTCCCTTACCACCATATTCAGCGGGTTCGCACAGGTTCGGTCGAACCCGTTGTTAAAATTTTGCGAACCCGTTAGGTTACATGTGTTTTTTTTTGCTGTTTTTTGTCGATCCATTTTTTTTTTGCTCGACAAAATTTATCGTTATTTTTCTTTTTGCTCGATAAAAATTGTCGGTCTTGTTTGCGAACCCTTTGTTAAATATTTTGAATATTACCACAGGCTATACTGTATAATTTTTGCATTGTTATTAGATGCAAGAGTAAAAAATGAAATGTCATCGCGTGTATGTACAATTTGTCATTTTCCTCTTCATTCCTACTACATTTTCCAATGCAGAAAATGTCAAGATATACATATAATAATATTGTTTGCTCTTACAGGACGATTTATCTTTATCTATTTTAGAATAATTATTTTTGATATTTTAACCTTTCGACAGTCATTTTAGCAAGCAGTAAAATAAGATTTCCGACTTAAATGGAGCCCGTGCACGTACGTTTGTGATTCATAGCTCTTGATCTGGCTTCTGCAACTCTCTGCTTGATGGAGGCAAATTTCTCAACACCCAACTGTTTGAGGCCTTGCAAACGAGAACGGCAAACCTTAGTCTCATCGTTGTTATTCATCAAGCCATTGATTGCATATTCAGTTGTCGTCTGAACTTTCAGAGCAAATTCAGGAGACCAGATGAATCCATTTGACCGTTGCTCCAGCAATAATCTCCATTGCTGGCGTTTCTGGTTAGTAATCTACAGAAATTAAATGCAAACATTGCAATTATCACAAACAGAACGCAGACTAATAAATAAACATACTAATAAAGTTATGGAATCCAAGTTGTTGTCCTGACAAATGTGCAGCTGATGTATAGGATCAGTTATGCTGCAAGAACCAATGTTTTGTCCATCGGTCAAACTGATGAAGCTAATAGAACCATCGTCGTGTCCAATTATAGCATTCTGATTGCAATCAAGCGTTTGCCACCAAATAACACAGTTCGGCTTTATATTTGGTGTTTTTTCATGACGTGGAAAATACGTCACGTCATTCAAAGACCATTTACAATCAATCTTTTGCTTTGTATCGACAATGTTTAGTGCAGGAATTATATATAAAGAGACATCTACAGCTGCAAAAATTCGTATTTTAACGAGCTTCTCTTTGACGTCTCCGATAAAATATCTTACTTGTTACTAGTAACCACGTCGCCGTTGGATCAAAACACAAATCCCGAATCACTTTCTCATTATCTGTAAACCACACGATCCTCTTCAAACTGGACTCAGCCCACCAAATGTATAATAAAGTACAATATTTCCATCGCTACATTGAAAAATATCGCATTAGTTATAACATTATTATTCCAACTACCAAGCTTACTTTGTTACAACTGCCAATAATTGCTTTAAGCCGTTTTCTATTCGACATGATAATTTGATATCTATATTTTTCAATAATAACTTTTTTTCAAACACATTCAAGTCTAACAAAGAAGTGCTCATATTGTTTTTTTATGTTAATTCATATTATCACAAAAGGTTAGGAGACATTACAAAGATTCACTGCATATCACTGGATTCTATATACATATAAATAACTTTAAATATTAAATGTTCGTGGTAGAAAAATAACACATATATAACAAGAGATTTTTAAGCAACATTCGTGATTCGTACTTATAGTCTATTTTTTTCGGTTTGCGAAGTTTCAGGTCATCATTTTTCTGGAATTGCTGCGGACCTCAACTCGCTCAACTCCGGCTTAATTTAATTAATTAAAGTAGAGCAACGACGATCAGAAGTGTACACATGCGCGAGCAACCTGAACAAATCGCCCGCGAGGTTCAAACGTAGCGCCTATGGAGTTGGACTCCCCAGGTTAAAACCAATTACATTTTGGCGGCGTTAACGGTTAGTAGAGGATAGAAAGTCTAAAGAGGGAAATAGATAGATCTACCGACTGGTCAGGCTTGTTCTGACCTGGTATGTCGCGAAAAATTGCCTATTATCAAATTGAACAGAAGTACACATTTCGTTCCGTTAGGTTTCTTTGGTTTAGTTTACTTTTATGAAAGTTAAACCTAACATAAATTGAAGGTTTAAAATATGTGATGGTAGAAAAAGAGACAAAACTCTTAATTTTCTATATTTTTTGAATATCTAAAAACATCCCCAGAGTACTGGAATTAAATTGAAAAGTAGCTCAACATTTCTGCAGAACAAAGGTCTCATATAATTTTTGAAGACAATAACAACTTAATCCCACTTTAACAAAAACCTTTGTTCTACAACAATCTGGGCATATAATCAATCTGCCCTGGGTTGCACTATTGTAAAACGAATATTTCTTTTCATTCCTGTTTTCTTCGTTCAAAGTTTCGTAAATGTCATAAAATCGGTTTTTTTTTTCAGAAATTTTCCCGGGATTTAAATTGTGGTTTGTGTCCATGCTACACTCGCATCAGATTCAAATCTTGGATTGCGTCTCTGCTAACATTTCATATTTCATGTGTGTGTAACAGTTGACCATTTTTGCTAATTTCTTCAATGAAAACAATTTGCAATATAGATATTACAGAAGTATTCACAGGTACAGAGCACGTTTTATTGAAACTACATTAACCGTACTAGTATTAACATAACCTATAAAAATGAGCAAAAAGAGTAAGAGGGACTCTGATTATTACTATGAAAAATCCCATAAACATAAGAAACATGAAAAGGAGAAAGATGAAGATGTTTTTGACATTTTTTACAAGTACAAATATGAATTGGATAAGATTTTAAAAAACGAATTAAACGTAAAAAGTATTGACGATTTCTGGGTATTTGTTGACAAATACAGAACAGTCCAAGAACGTATGAAACTGAGCGGCTCAGATAAACCAGAACACGACAAGAAGAATATAGTTAACTTTCGATTTAAAGACAAACCCGACAAATTATATGAGAAAATACCTCTGTATGACAGAAATGGAGACAAAATAAAAATTCATTATAAAGCATTCTCAAAATTTGTTGAAGTGGTTTTGCTGTATTTGGATTTTAAACAGAAAGAAAAATTCATGAAACTGAAGAAGCTACGTCAGACTCAATCACAGTTACCCATTTATGCTTTTAAAGACGAAATAATTAACACGGTGAAGAATGAACATGTAATTCTAATTGCCGGTGATACAGGATGTGGCAAATCCACTCAAGTACCTCAGTACATTTATAAAGCTGGTTTCAAGAAAATAACTTGTACACAACCCAGGAGGATTGCTTGTATATCTCTAGCGAAGAGAGTTGCTCACGAAACTTTAACAGAATATGGAACAACTGTGGGTTATCAAATCAGATTTGAAAAAACCAAGAGGAGAGATACTAATATTATTTTCATTACTGAAGGATTACTGCTAAGACAAGTTGGTAGAAAAAATTATTAAATATTACAGTTTTTATTAATCCTGCTTTTAGGTATCTAATGAAGAAACTCTATTATCTTATGATGTAGTAATTTTAGATGAAGTCCACGAACGTCATTTATATGGCGATTTTTTAATCGGGATAATGAAATGTTTGCTCTATAAAAAACCAGATCTGAAATTGATACTCATGTCTGCCACGATAAACATCAAGCTGTTTAGTAATTATTTTGCCGAGGAAGCTGTAAAAGTCATTGAAGTTCCAGGGAGATTGTTTCCAATCGAAATTCATTACAAGCCGATTATTAAAGATAGATTTGAAAAGAAAAGTGTGAAATTTGACTCGACACCATATATTCAAATTTTACAAATGATTGATGAGACTTTTCCTAGTGAGTATTAAGTAATTATTGTTGCAATGCAGACTTGACAGAAGTTATTCTGTATTTTTAAGTGCGAGCGTTTCACAACAATACCCTTTTCAAGGGATGTTTCATTAAAGTACAAAAATCCTATAAAACAGTAATTTTATAAGAGCAAATGGATATTCAGCCTTATCGAAAAATGTGATTTGAAATGTTTTGTGTATAATGATTTTTCTATTTTTAACTATTTAGGTACCGAACGAGGCGACTTATTAATTTTTTTGTGTGGAATCGCCGACATAACGAAACTGTCCGAAGACGTAACAGAATACAGCAGAGAAAAACAAAACTGGATAGTTCTTCAACTACACAGCTCGCTCTCGTTGACGGAACAAGACAAAGTTTTCGACTATCCTCCCGAAGGCGTGCGCAAGTGCATAATTTCCACGAACATTGCGGAAACCTCCGTCACCATAGACGGAGTCCGCTTCGTCATAGACAGCGGCAAAGTGAACCGCATGAGCTACAACACCCTTGGCGGAATAAACACCCTGGCCGAAACGTTCATCAGCCAAGACAGCGCCAAACAGAGAAGCGGGCGCGCCGGAAGAACCGGCCCCGGAGTCTGCTACCGCCTGTATTCGGAACAGGAATTCAACCAGTTCGAGAAGTTCACGACGGCCGAAATCCATCTAGTTCCGCTCGAGGCCCTTTTACTGACGATGGTCTCGCTCGGACTGAGCGATATAGTCAACTTCCCGTTCGTGGAGAAACCGAACCAGAGCGCCGTCAAAGACGCGCTGAACCGTCTCTATTTCCACGGTGCGATACACAGCACGGAAACGCTCGGTCTGACCGCCCTCGGCGACGCGCTCAGCAGGCTCCCCGTCGATCTGACCATCGGCAAGATGCTGATCTACTCGACGGTGTTCGGCAACATGACGTCGGTGCTGTGTCTCGCGGCCGTCATCAGCGTGCAGAGCCCGCTGACGAACCGGGCCTACCGGGACCTGGAGTGCCAGAACCTGAGGAAGGACTCGGAATCGGATCATGGAGACTCCATCACACTGTTGAACTTGTTCAAGGAGTGGCTGGACGTGAAGCAAAATTCCAAGGTCGTCGACAGTGACAGGCACAAGAGCGAGAATTCGAGGCATTGGTCGAGGAAGAGGGGCTTGGAGGAGCAGAGGTTCTACGAGGTGATGAAGTTGATGGGCCAGTTTCGGGATATCTTGCAGGACGCCGATTTGCTCGACAGGAATCCGACGGGGAACTTGTCGAGCGCCGAGAGATCTATTCGGCACGGGGAGATGAAGAAGTTGAAGAGCATGAGGTATGAACTCAAGAATGAGATGAAGTCGTTTAAAAGGAAGAGGTTGAAGTACAGCGTTTATGGGGAAGAAGATGACGAAGAAGCGAGTAGTTCGAAATCTGATATTCGCGACGTGGAATTTCGTATACATACCGACAACAGTACATTACAGGTAAGTTTTACCAATTAAAAAGGCATATAGGCAAAACTGAGAATATCCGAAATAAAAAGTATTTTTAAAATGATCTAATTTTTGAAACAACCAAGGAGATAAATATTTATTATACAGTGGGTCACAAAAGTGATGGGACAGTGACAAAAATATGTAAAAAATAGGATTTTATGCAAAAAAAAAAAGAGACAATGAGTCAAACAAAGTCTATTTCTTAAATCAAGATACCCTATTTAAGTTATCCAACGAAACATATTTGAACAAATTCGTAAAAAATAGATAAAAGTGTAAACTGATAGTATACCATGATAAAACTTCGCCACAAAAGTCATGGGACACGGATTGCAACAGAATAATACT
>JAWQRP010002804.1:0-14678 GCA_033557875.1 Quadriops clusia | reverse complement strand
AGCTTTCCAAATGATTGGCAAGCCCTCTCTTTCTTTAAGTTCTTGAAATATCTAGGATTTTCGGTTTTACCAATTCCGATAGGTTTACCTATTGAACCGTCAGCAAACATAAGAGTAGCTATAGTCAGTCGCTCTTTTGAATGTCGTCCTCCTACACATTGTTCTCCCTTTATGTGCCGAGTTTTGTTGGGAACTACTCGACAAAATAATCCAGTTTCATCAAAATTTGCTACATTTCTTGCTTCATACCCCCTGATTATCTCTTTCAATTTTGTTTTCCAATAATCGACGACAACTTTATCAACGTCCTTTCCTTCCCCATATGTTGTCTGGAAAGTAATGTTGTGACGTTTTCGGAACCTAATTAGCCATCCGTTGGAGGCAGAGAACCCTTCAACTTTCAGCTCGTCGGCAATATTTTTCGCTTTTTATTGTAAAATTGGCCCTGATATAGGCAATTTCTTGGTTCTTGCCTGTAAGAACCATTCTAATAAAATGTTATTAATTTTCTCATATTTACACACTTTTGTTCTTAGCCGCTTGGAGTCACTTTTTGAACTTTTTAAATACATGTTCATGATTTCTTCTTTATTTTTAAATATATTATATATATATTGTGTTTTTCCGCATTTGAAATGCGCAATAGCTTCTTTCACTGATTTACGTTTATCAAACATTTTTATAACGTCCACTTTTTCTTTTGTTTCGTTTGTTTGGTTTATTCCTCGATAGAAGTTTTTTTCAACATCCGAACGGATCATTGCATTTTATATGTTTGCACGACATTACGCTGTTTTTGCGTGTTTTCATAAATGTGATTTACACATTAAACAAAGTTACATAGTACGCGATCTATCTCCCTCTAACATAGTAGGTATATAAACATACTACAAAGAGAGAAAAATAATAAAATAGGGTCTCTAGTCACGGCTGAGTGGAACGGCAAATATCGTCGCTTCCGCAGGTTAGAATATACAGAAGTATATAGGGACGGAACTGAAAAAGTTCTTTCCGTCCGCGTCTCGCAGGTTCCGTCCTGCACAGAACTATTTACATTAAAAATTAATTGAAGGGACCGATATTTTCTAATAATTCTGTCTACCATAGGATTCCGTCTTATTAGGATTCCGCCGTACGCAAGTTTCACTGTATGTATATAAGTAAATGTTAAAAGTTAAAGCGTATATAAATAAATGCTAAAAGGTAACGTGTATATAAGTAAATGTTAAAAGTGAATATGCATATAAGTTCATGTTTATATAAGCTAATGTGCATTTAAGCTATTGTACATATAAATAAATGTGAATGTAAATAAATGTGAATGTAATAAATGTGAATGTAATAAATATGAATGTAATAAATGTGAATTTAAATAAATGTGAATATAAATAAATATGTACATAAATAAATATGAAAGTAAATAAATATGAAAGTAAATAAATATAAATGTAAATAAAGAGTAAACAAAAGTTTGCGCAATACACAGCACTGTTTTATTTACTTATTTACATAACTGTGCAGGATTGATTTATTAGGACGCTTGAACTATTTAATACAGCGAACTCGGCGTCAATCGAGCCACTTTATTAGGCCAACTTATCTATAAAATCAGAAGGGGCCCCACTGTATGCTAATACATGGGAGCAAATAAGCCAATCAGATTGCGTCACTCATACTCGAGGAAGATTTTATAATCAATTAGATGGATATTGATGCATCATTGAATTTAAAATTGTGCCATCATAAAAAGGTTAATTGACCCCATGCCGTACTGTGCGAACCGTTCAGATTGTTTGACTTGAATAATTGAACTGCTTTCCAATGCAGTAAAACATCTGTGCAATCACAGCTAAACTGAAATTAATGACAAAAAAATGGGATAAAATTGTTTAAAAAATAGTTGTGAAAGGGGGAGATATACCTACAGATTAGGCCACTGATTTTTTAAGTTATTTGTGAAGCAAATCGTACAAGCACATACAATACATTTGTAACAATACTGTAAGTTATTCTTTGTTGTAATCGAGTTGGCCTAGGTTTCGAGGAATTCGTTTCCCTAACCTTAGATCGCGGCAGGCCGTGGCGCGACAACTGAAGGCGGCCTCCCAGGCCTGCTGCGACCCATGCTTCATTTATGTATTTATTTATACCACTAGATTAATTTGTGAAACAATTGAAAGTGGTGCATACCGTCCTTAACATTTTTCGTTTGCGTGGCGTTGGAGCCGCTGCTGTGACTTTTGTCAACCGTGCAATACATTCTCAACAAGGTTGCGAACACAAAATGAGTCACTCTCACCGAACAGAAACAATCATAATTCCACTTATTCTACGAGTTTTGCACGAACCCCAGTAACACATTAACAACACTGGCGAAACTCGGCCATTACTGGCTGGTTGCACGATGACTGCACAGATGGCGCCGCTGGTCAGCACCCTACATTCACTATTAAGTGCTGCCAACTTCACGCTGCTTGGTCCACTGCTGTGACTGCAACTTGATCCACTGGTTCGGCTAAGTTCTCACTTGTCGATCTTCAGATGTTGAACTTGACGTTGACGTAATTGTTGCATGCGCGTTGCAGGTTGCATGCTGTGTTGCATAAGTCTGCGTTTACATTGGACAGTTGCATCATTTATTTATTTCAAGTATTAGTATTTGAAATACTGTTTTGGCTAGCCATTGTTTTTCATATTATTCACGACATTAATATTTATAATATTCGTTATATTATTTATAATATTCGTTATATTATTTATAATATTCGTTATATTATTTATAATATTCTTTATATTATTTATAATATTCATTATATTATTTATACTATTCTTTATATTATGTATAATATTTGTTATATTATTTGTAATATTAGCTAGAGATATACCATATATGCTGTTATAGGATTTCAAGGAAAGCTGACAGGACAAAATGGCAACACTGCCAAATCAGCACTTCCCGTTTCAACGTGTTAAAAATTAAACCCCCATAAAATGTCAAAATTGGAAAAATAATGTAGTTGCTATTTCCGGGTTAAATTTTACATTTACAGCTCTTCGAGATGGCTGTAAGTGTAAAAATTAATGAGGGTTCGGTTGAAGCGAGGCAGCCTGTTAAAGTTTTGTACTTCGATATCAGTCGATTTAGCAAGAATGTCCAGTTTTTTATTTGTTGTACTGCTGTCTTCATCTTCTTCATTTTGTACGGGTATATGCAGGAGTTAATCTTCACCTTCGATGGGTTTCAACCGTACGGTTGGTACCTCACGTTCGTTCAATTCGGGTTTTATTCTGTCTTCGGGACGATTGAGTTCTTCGTGCAGCGAATTGGGACGAGAAGGTGAGAATAATTTTTATTGATTTTATTGTATGTATGTATATTTTGAGAAATATTGTTAGTTTAATGACTTATTTTGAAAATGTCTTTAATTTTACTTATGACTTATTTGTTGTTTATTTTACTAATTTCGATTAGTTTATGCCTTTTGATTGGTTTATGCCCTTTGATTAGTTTATGCCTTTTGATTAGTTTATGCCTTTTGATTGGTTTATGCTTTTGATTAGTTTATGCCTTTTGATAAGTTTATGCCCTTTCATTAGTTTACTCGTTTTGTTTATTTTTATTTATTTTATATTTTTATGTAAAGTAGAATTTTTTTTAAATAAAGCAGATTTTTTTAAATAAAGTAGAATTTTTTTTAAATAAAGCAGAATTTTTTTTAAATAAAGCAGAATTTTTTTTAAATAAAGCAGAATTTTTTTTCAAATAAAGCAGAATTTTTTTTAAATAAAGCAGATTTTTTTTTTAAATAAAACAATTTTTTTTAAATAAAGCAGAATTTTTTTTAATAATATAGAATATTTTTAAACCAACAGATTATGTTATTTTATTTCTAATCTGTTTTATTTAAATATGAGATAAAAATTATCTTACATAATTTACGTAATTGATTTGTTATACGAAACTTTTTATCGTCTTAAATAAATAAAGTATTTAGTAGCTAAACTACTAAATTCATCATAAACTAATTAGTATTAATGTATTAATACATATACATGATATTTAAGCAATCAATCTATGCGTTATTACCAAATAATTTTAATTATAATAAAAACCTTCAAACCCAAGATCGGGAGCTAGGGAAAAAGAACAAAAACTACCGCAAAGTGTTTATATAAAAAATATCTAGTTTTCGCACTCTAATCCTACCTAACATTACATAAGTTAAAGGAAACCGCAGGAATATAATGAAGAAAAACGAAGAAGCCGACGATGAACTATCATAAATTTAAATCTATAACTATAAAGGATTTATATATGAAAAGATTTTCGTAATAGTTTTGTTGCAATAGATTCATAATAATTTTCTTGCAATAGATTCATAATAATTTTCTTGCAATAGATTCATAATAATTTTCTTGCAATTGATTCACTATACAAATGTTCAATCTAGAAGCCTTAAAGTACATACATATTTAAATAAACATATTCTTACCAATCATCCTTATTCATCCCCAAAATCATCAGTTTTTCTTTCTAATCATCTTTCAAACTTGCACAAAGACGCCACATCCTGACAGCTGTCAAACCTTATATCCGGTTCGAATTTTAAATGCCACTTTGATCCTTATGTCACGGGTCCATAAGGGTTATATACGAACTTCCGGTTACCACGGTGGCGCCACCTGCAGTAGCGCGCGGCTTATTATTATTTTTGAATTGATCTACTTAAGAGTTTTTCTTGTGTTATTTGAAGAATTTGTAATCATTAAAAATGTTTTGATATTAACTTATTATATATTTTTTTTGAGGTATTGAAGCTAATTTATGCTTCTTTTTCAAGATTACATTAAATTATATTCAATATTCTATGATAGACATTATTTAAATTACTAATACATATCAAGACAATCATTAACAGCTTCGAAACTTTGAAAAAATAAATAATAATTTAATATAAAAGCAATTTTAATCTATCTACTTAACATTTTTAATAGTTATAAATTCTTCAAATATTCCAATTGAAAATCTTCAAATATCCCAAGTAAAAATCTTCAAATATCCCAAGTAAAAATCTTCAAATATCCCAAGTGAAAATCTTCAAATATCCTAAGTGAAAATCTTCAAATATCCCAAACGAAAATTTTAAAATATATATTTAATATAAACAAAAGAAAAAATCCCTCATTAAAAGAAATATATACCAAAAAGAAAAATCATACACAAATAGATTAAGTTATTTTATACGTAAATCTGGTTTTAAACACGCATGATGTTATTGTACATATATAATTTCTATAATTAATTTTTTATTATGAAACTTTTTATCTTCATAAATAAATAAAGTATTTTTCACTAAAGCATTAATTATATATTGTTTTTTTTTAAGAATGATCGAAGAAATTACATTTGTATTTCACAAACTCAAACAGTATACGACCTATTAGTAGACAGACCGAAATTTCGAAGCTGTAAATCAACTCTAAACAAGAGGCTCATATCTATTAGGTTTTCGGTTTCCGATCATTATAAATTGTCTTTAGGACGTAACGAATTTCCTTTAGTTAAAAAGGCTAGCCGCTAAAAAACGAATAACTATAGAGCAATCGTAGCTAAGAGAAGTTCTATATCATGTTAACACATAACTCACTCCAATAGTAATCGGCAATACCTATATCATTGGCCAATACAGCATTCCTTTATACACAAAAAGATTCAAAATGATTTTGTTATAATTCATTTGTTTTTCCATAATATGGTGTCATGTTGGACTTAAGAGATTTATAACATTGAAAGAGACTAGAGGGCAATAATTGTCTAAAGTTGTTTCTTTAAGGCAGTTTATGAGATCATGAGTATTTTTGATGGATTTTGGAGATTTATTTATAATCTGTTAGTTTAGGAAGTGTTTAAGACAAAATTCTTGAAATATAGGTCGGGGTGAAACTGAAAGAAACTATTGGTTGTATTATAAGGTCCTTTTTGTGAATTTTAATTAAGGAATATAGTCTAGGCATTTGAGGATTCATAGGAACAATATATTGTTGTATATTTATTTATTGGGTTGGTTTTCAGTTTTTTTACATTATTTTCTATAAGAAATTTTTTGGTCTTGTCTATATTCTATGTTCTAAGTTCATTGACAATGATCATCATGCCTACATTTTTGTCTGTTGTATCACAAATTAGATTTTGTTGTTCCATTATAGGACAGCCACACATAACATTTTAAAATTTATTTTCCTCATTATTAAGAAACGTTTATAATAATAATTATAAAGAAAAGAAAAGAGGAGTTTAAAAGAATGTGCTCCAGAGGAAGCCCGCAAAAGTCGAGCGAAACGTCAGCAAAAAAAAATTAAAAAAATTCAAAATTAAATAAAGTAGTTTATGTAAAAATAGACCCAAAGAAAATTAAATAACAGAAAAAACTTCATATTCAACTTAATCCATACATATATAAATTTTCTAAAAATGGAGAAAGTGGGGGCCCAAATTTTTCGTTACTAGGAATACGTTCTATAGCTGTTTCCAGTTATTATTTCAACAGTTCAAAGCTTATTTTTGCTTCTTTTTCAAGATTACATTAAATTATATTTAATATTATTAGTACTAGATTCTATGATAAACATTATTTAAATTTTCAATATCTCGGCGATCATTAACAGCTTCGAAAAGTCGAAAAAATAAATAATGATTTAATATAAAAACATTTTTAATAATTATAAATTCCTGAAATGTCCCAGCGAAAACTTTGAAAAATATATTTAATACAGGTAAAGCAAAATTTTCGAGGTTGTAAATCTACTTTAAACAAGAGACTGATATTTATTAGGTTTTCGGTTTCCGATCATTATAAATCATTCAATCAATCATAAATGATGTTTAGAACGTAACGAATTTCTATTAATTAAAAAGGCTAGCCGCTAAAAAACGAATAAAGCAATCGTAGCAAACAGAAGTTCTATATCATGTTAACACATATAACTCACCCTAATAGTAATCGGTAATACCTATATCATTGGCCAATTATGCATTTCTTTATATACAAAAAGATTCAAAATGATTTTGTAATAATTCATTCGCTTTACGCATGTTGAATCTAGAAACCTTAGTGTACACATTTAAATAAACAAATTCTTACCAATCATCCTTATTCATCCCCAAAATCATCAGTTTTTCTTCTTGATCATTTTTCAAACTTGCACAAAGACGCCAAATTCTGACAGCTGTCAAACCTTATATCCGGTTTAAATGTTAAATGCCACTTTGATCCTTATGTCACCAGTGCATAAGGGTTATATTAGAACTTCCGTTCACGACGATGGCGCCATCTGCACAAGCGCGCGCTTTATTAATATTTTTGAATTGATCTATTTACATTATTTCTTAACTTATTATAGTTATTATATTAATTAAATAATTTTAATTAAATAATATTAATGAAATAATATTAATTCAAATAATTATTTAATATTATTAATACTATTATTATCAAATTATGGAATGATAATATTATTCATATTCGTATTCATTTCATATTGAATTGTTTATAATGTAATAAATAAAAGAATAAAACATTTTCAAAAAATAAATGTCAACGTTATCATCAGAATTAATTCTATCGCAGCTACGCAACACTATAGCAATGCGAACACTCAGAAAAATTGCCCAAAACCCTCAAGTTCGATTAATTAAGAGATTTATTGAAAAAAGTGCTAAATGCTTTGTCACTTGCACAAAATTGCCAAAATTATTTCCGAAAGTTTTGAATTTTGACATCACGCGTTGCAACAAATACGTCCAATTTTTTATGTGTTTTTCGGCTTTAATCGTGTTTATCGGGTTGTTCCGGAACCTTCAAGAGAGAATGTATACATTTAAGAACTTTTTCCCGCACGGCTGGTTTTTGTTAATGGTGCAATATGGCTATTGGACCATTCTCGCTTTTGCACATTATTTTAAGGAGAAATTTTATTGTGGTTATCTTCAGAGGAGGTGGATGATTGCATTATATTTTATTATATCTTGTTTAAGTTATTAATTTATTATTTTATTTTATTTTTATTGAATTTTATTTTATTTTTATTGAATTTTATTTTATTTTTATTGAATTTTATTTTATTTGTATTTTAGTTTTATTTTATTTGTATTTTATTTTTATGTGATTTAATTTTTGTATTTATCTTTTCAGGATTCCTCTTCAAACATATTTCTTCTTCGCCTTGCTCACGTTAGGCACAATGGGGTTTTCCAATGCCTCCTTAGGATACCTAAATTATCCAACTCAAGTAATCTTCAAATGTTGCAAGCTTATACCCGTTATGACGGGTAGTATCCTGATTCAAGGAAAACGGTATGGACCTTTGGATTTTTCCGCTGCTCTTCTTATGTGTGTCGGACTAACACTGTTTACATTGGGTTTGTACATGTAAAATTACTAATAATAATAATAATTCATCGGATTAGCGTGTCGCAACTTCATAATTAATTATAATCATAAATTTTTAAAATAATATTAAATTGTGACTAAATCTTAATACATAATTAACATGGGTATGTGTTTAGTATATGTGTGTATGTTTAGTACATGTGCATGTATAAGTAAGGTACATATTAAGCATGAGTACCCATTTGTATTATAAAAATATAAGTATATTATTATAAAATTATAAGTATTAATTTTATCTTATTTTTTTTTAAATTTTAGCTGACTCGACTGTTTCACCAAACTTCAACACAAGCGGAATAATAATGATTTCTATTGCTTTGCTGTGTGATGCAATCATCGGAAACGTTCAAGAAAAATCGATGAAGAACTATAATGCTAGTAATACCGAAGTCATTTTGTTTTCTTATGCCATAGGATTCGTTTATATTTTTGTGGTTCTTTTGTTCACTGGTGATTTCGTGGATGGCGTGCAATATTTCTCAAACGTAAGGATTTATTAACTTAATTTTATTTACTAATTTTTTTCTTTATTTATTGTTTTTATTAAATTATTTATTTTTATTAAATTATTTATTTTCATATTAAATTTTATTGTTTTTATTAAATTATTTATTTTCATATTAAATTTTATTGTTTTTTGACCTTTTATGTTTAATTATTAAATATATGTATTATTGGGAATAAGGTCATTAAAATTATTAGTTTATATCGAAATGTTGAGGAAAATATAAACAAATAATTTTAATTACCTTATACCCAATAATACATATATTTAATAATCATTTATTTTTATTAAATTATTTATTATAAATAAAATCAGTTTTATTAAACGTAACAAAATGTTTCTGTTTCATGCTCTCTCTCTCTCTCTCTCTCTTGGTAACATAACAACGAAAAAAGGAACCGTTTGCAAAATATGGATGTGCCCTAATTTTCTCCTTGACGGGATATCTAGGGATCCAGATAGTGCTGACGTTGGTGCGAACTTGTGGTGCCTTGGCAGCGGTTACGGTGACGACTTGTCGTAAGGCTGTGACAATAATTATATCATTTTTATTCTTCAGTAAACCGTTTACGTTTCAGTAAGTATTCTTCAATTCTGCCTTACAAATGACACTGGTAGCCATGAGCGTGTGAGTTACAGTTATAATCCATTAAGTATCGAAAATTCGAGACAGAAATTTAAAAGAAAAAATAATTGAAAATATTAGTTCAAAAAATTAATTTTGATTAACATGTATAACAAAAATAAATATTTTATAAAAAAATTATTGCCTCGAATATTACAAATTTAACTAGTCCCGAATATGTAAAATTAATTTGGATGGTAAAGAAAATTAATTATTTAGCCAGTAATCAAACCAAAATTACAGGTATTTATGGTCCGGTCTGCTAGTGGTGGCTGGAATCTATCTTAATATGTACAGCAAGAAGCACCAGATGTCTCTGGAAGACATGGAAGTCGCCATGATGTACTTTATTCGACGTATTCATTTGAAGTTATTTACCAGACATTCCAGAGGGAGCTACATGGCGACGGTTTGAAACTTAGATCTGACTTACCTAGGTCAATTGTTTTTAAATCAATTTAGATAGTAGTAAATGTAAAGTTAGAAAAAATATTTAAAAAATCAAATGATGAAATAATATAAAATATATAATATTTAAAAAAATATATTATTTCAGAAAAAAGAATATATTATTTCAGCAGAAAAAATATATTATGTCAGCAAAAAAAAAATATTATTTCAGCAAAAAAAATATATTATTTCAGCAAAACAAATATATTATTTCAGTAAAAAAATAAATTATTTCAGTAAAAAATATATTATTTTAGCAAAAAAATATATTATTTCAGCAAAAAAATATATTATTTCAGTAAAAAAATATGTTATTTCAGTAAAAAAAATGTGTAGAAAACAGAAAATAGCTGATATTCTATTGGGTATTATGTAAAGAAAACTCAAATGTGCAATAACAAGGAACTCGAAACAAAAAGACTTAGATTACCAATCAAAAAGACTTAGTTTTAATGCATAAGAACAAAGATGAATGGAGTTGGACAAATACAAAGCCGGACAAATGCAAAGTCGGACAAATACGAAGTCGGACAAATACGAAGTCGGACAAGTATGAAGTCGGACAAGTACGAAGTCGGACAAGTACGAAGTCGGACAAATTCGAGATCGGACAAATACGCAATCAGACAAATAAGAAATCAGACAAATACGAAATCAGACAAATACGAAATCGGACAAATAAGAAATCGGACAAATACGAAATCGGACAAATAAGAAATCGGACAAATACGAAGTCGAACAAATTTTTGAAACAATCGGGAAAGCACAAATATTTGGTAGTATTGCGTTTTGTAGTATTTTTTAATGTATTAATAATTTAATATTTGTATATTAGGATATCGATAATGTGATAGATTTTTTATTGTATTAAATATTTTAAATTTTTATTAAATAATTTTTAAATGTATTAAATATTTTTTAAATGTATTAAATATTCTTTAAATGTATTAAATATTCTTTAAATGTATTAAATATTCTTTAAATGTATTATATATTTTTTAATGTATTAAATATTCTTTAAATGTATTAAGTATTTTTAAATCTCTGGAATATTTTTTAATTGTAATTTTTTAAATGTATTATAAAATGTTTGAATATAATTTTTTAAATGTAATTAAGTATGTACATATTATTAAATACGTTTTTAACCCCAAATTCTACTAAAGGCTCGAAATCGAAGTAAATACACCCATATATAATTACACAAAGAAATTTTATTTAATAATTCTATAGATTGAAACAATTGCTACACACAAATTATGGCCATTGAATGGTACCGCTATTGAATGGTACCACTATTGAATGGTACCACTATTGAATAGCACCACTATTGAATAGTACCGCTATTGAATAGCACCACTATTGAATAGTACCACCACTTCAATGGCATCACCGATGTTCTATTGTTTTCCCATATGTTCTATTGTTTTCCCATATTATAGCCTTCATTTGTTTCACCCCCTCAATTAACAAATTTATCTGATCAATGGTGGCTATCAGGCTCGTCCTTATCCCCGGCATAGCCGATTTGATCCTCAGGCAAATGAGGCCAGAAGGTCGGCTTATTAATGGGATCGATGGCGTCTTCAGGATAAGCATCTTTGAAGTCTTCCATGGTCATCTGGTCATAAGGAAGCAAGGCGGCTAGGTAAGCCAATTGTTTTTTGTATTCCTCAATTCGCGAGTTCGACTCGGACTTGAAGCTTTGAATCGACTGCTGGATGTCCTTTTCTTGACCGTCGATTTGGGAGCTGATGGTATCGGGAGGATACGGAATCGTCAACGCTGAGTATTGCTTCTGGAATTCGTCGACCATGCCTGTCACGGGTACCTTGCTTTTGTACTGGGCCCAGTCGATTTTCGGGGCTGTCTCGGGATAGGTGAGGACGCTGGCAAATTCAGAAAGAAATCAACTTTTCTTTGAAATAAATGAATTTGTTTCAAAGAAATGAACATTTCTTTGAAATAAATGAATTTGTTGAAATAAATGCATTTGGTGAAATAAATGAAGTTGTTGAAATAAATGGTTGTTGAAATAAATGAATTTGTTGAAACAAGTGAAGAATTTGTAGAAACAAATGAACAATTCGTAGAGGCAACTATTTTATAAGACAAATCTAGAGTGGTGATATAAATGACATTTCAATAGAAACAAATGAAGAACGAATAAAACCAAATGAACAATTTTGAAGAAACAAATGAAGATTTAGTAACAAATGAAGATTTAGAAATAAATGCAGATTTAGAAACAAATGAATTACAAACAAATGAACTAGAAACAAATGAATTAGAAACAAATGAACTAGAAACAAATGAACTAGAAACAAATGAACTAGAAACAAATGAACTAGAAACAAATGAATTAGAAACAAATGAATTAGAAACAAATGAATGGAAACAAATGAACGAATTTTTGCAGACATTAGTGCATACTTACGCCCTCAAATATTGGTCAGACTTGGCCTTAAAATTCTGGAAAATGGGCTTCTGGTGTTCAGGAACCCTTTCAGCGAATTGGGCCCAGTTTATAGAGCTTTGGGCAATCCTTTTTGCAGCCATTTCGGCGAAATTCGCTAAAATCTAGTAGGCAGATTGTGGGTTATGTAAGTTTGACAAATGACGATCGCGCTGCGTTGCCAGCTACTCTGCCGGGTTGCACGAAAGTTCGGATATAATTTAATTGTGATATAACATGTATAGGATATACCATCCATAGATATACATGTTATAAAGGATAATGTGATGTGTCTATTTATAGACAGAATTGATAGGTGTAACATTATTTGGAATTGGAAACAAATTTGTACTGGATGATAATAATAATTAATGACAGAATTGTTTGAATTGTTTGGATATGTAAATAAGATAGTAAGAATTTAAATGAGTAATGACGATACATAATAATATTTTTGGTATTAAATATTTTGGTATATAATATTTTATATATATAGATAATAATATAGAAATTATTGACGAATTGATAATTAATCAATTAATAAACAATGTAATGAACGAAATACGAAATGAATAAATATCTAAAAATGAAGAAAATTGTAAGTTAGTGTACACGGGGCTTTAAGTGGAACATTAGCCGAACGCACCCGCGAACATCGACTGCTATCAAGGCCCACTAGACCCAGTTTGTGTTGGTTGTTCAGTTTGACAAAAGCGCAGCGGAAAGATGGCGGTCAGAGCCAACTGAGTAAGCGAGTGCGAGCCGCAATTCCGAGACTTTCGGGCCTTTTTGAATGAAACTCAGGACGAAATCGCGCTGAAGTGACCCCCGGGGCCCCGGTCTAGTGTGCTGTGATTTTTGAGCCGAAACCTCGACATCAAGTCGGCGAATTAAGGTCAGTGTATTCCTCTGTGTAAGGTTTACATACTGTCACCCCGCATGAATAAGTGGCGTATTTCTTTTGTTTTTACTTTTTGGGTGATCGTCTTTTGTTCGCTTCTTTTGTCTAGTGTTCTTATCTTTTGGTCCTTCGCGCCGGATGTCAACTGGTTTAATTGTGTATTCATTTCGTATAGGACTTATTTACGACTTTAATTATTATTATATACTCGACTTTATATGTTATTGTATTATGTATATACATGTATATGTATAGATATCTAAATGTTATGTAAATGTTACTGTCTTATTTATTGGTATTTATTTTATTTATTTTTATGTTTGTTCTATCACAGATATCTGTGTTCTGGTAGTACGTAATGAAACATGTTTTGTTTTATTTAAGCATTCTATGAATGACTCAAGGGATATATCAAATTTACATTGTGCATAATTAAGTTCGCCCCTATACGCAACTTCCGGTTTTTTGCTGCACCCTTGTAATTTGTATAACTATACACTTTAGCATTTTTCCACACGATAAATGCGCTGTTATACGGGGGGCGGAGAAAAATGTGTTTCTCATCGATTTCCCCAAAAGTTTCCCATTTAGTCGATTTTTGCTGCAGTTCGCGTTTTGTTTGTTTCTTTTTCTATTTCATTGATTTATTTTATATGATTAATAAATAATTTCTAATGTTTTCGTATAGATTTATGTTAGGTAGGTAGGTAGGTTACTATAGATTCTTTCTAGTCATAAATTCTTTATATTGAATAGACGAATTCACACATTATTTTCTTTTTTCTTTGAACGAAGGAAAGTTTACGAAGTTTCCGAAAGTTTCCCTTCTATTCACCCATCAGGAAAATCAATGAAGGAGAAGATCGAATTGTTAAGACTAGGCCTAGTTAAGACTAGGCCTAGTTAAGACTATGCCTAGTTAAGACTAGACCTAGTTAAGACTAGGCCTAGTTAAGACTATGGATAACTCTAATAAGAGTTCAACATTGCTGGCAATAGCTACAACAATGTTGTTTCCAAAGAATTGTTCACTAAATAATATAATAGGAATATAGTTTAAATAATAATTGGCTATTAACTATAATAGTTGCGTTAAGTACACATTGTTACTTTTACTGGTTTGGTGCAAAGCACTTGCTTTTTAATTACTTGTAAGATTAATAATACTACAGTAGAACTCCAATTATCCGAATTAATGGGGACCGGGATCCATTCGGATAATCAAATATTCGGATAATCGGATTTTTTTAAAAAAATTGCCATTGGAGAGAATAAAAGCTACGTTTTGATAT
>JAWQRP010002803.1:0-14679 GCA_033557875.1 Quadriops clusia | reverse complement strand
TTTTTTCCCCCATTAATTTTGATTTTAGGACACCAGTTTATTACACTTTTTTCATTGTTTAGTTATAATCTATATGTGGTCTGATTTTTGAAAAGAGGATCAGAATCACCCTGTATATATATATTAATATAATACAGAATTGTGTTTATTCGACAATCAAATAAGATTCTTTTCTAAACGAAGCCGCAAATGCGCGCAAAGAAAACGTGTTTTCCTCTGAGAAGAACCAACCAAGGCTGAGGTGCCAACTTTATCAGACAATCAATTCATTGCCATTTACAGTCGACCAATACTTTTAATTAGTATGCGGCGAAGATCCCTCGTTGTTGTATACAAAAAATCATCTCATCCGCAAGGCTAACCACTGCCATGGCTGATTAAATCATTCAGCCCGAGGTAACTCTTTCTTTTAGCATTGTCTTGCTCAGTTTGCCGAGGAGACACGATGCTCAGCCAAGACGCAAACAAACGCCATAACCCACTATTTGCATTGTTTTTATAGCTGGAGGATAATTTAGTACTTAACTTTAATTATATTCTTCTTGGTTCGTCATACCCGGACAGCTTTGTTTTCTCGAAGTTTTTTCTAATTGTTTAATATAACTGATCTTTTTCTAATTGGACAGCTACTCCAGTAATGTAAAAACCACTTTTTGGATGGGTTATTTATGGCCTAGAGTTGACAAACAAGTCTAGCCATAAACAACTCGAGTATCTATTACATAGTAGTAACGCACTGAAACAAAGGATCTCTCTTTTGTATAATTCTATGGGATGATACGAAAAAATATTTGTATCTTAACCAAAGCAGGTGTTCTTTGAAGGCCAACCTCGGAAAATTACCCGCTAATTTATAATCAATTACGGTAATAAAGAGATGGTGCCCAGCAATTAAGTTCGATTCATCAGTCATAGGAGATTAATCTATTCCGATTATGTGTAGTGTTAGTTTATCTTCCCTCTGTGCGTATAATTTATCATTTTAAACAGTATTATGCCGAACTGAAACGGCGAGCACATTTCGTCTTCAGTTCATGAGCGCAACGTTCGCTTGTTTATTTTAAACCAAATTAAAGGAAATGATTATTTAACGCAAAATGATAAATTAAGCGCAATAACGGCCAACTGGTCCTAAATATATAGCTTTCGTTTAGCAGCAAATTAGCATAGAAATCCACCCACAAGTGTTATCAAGTGAACCGCATCTGCTTCCACTATTTGTCCTCTGCCGTCATTAAAACGAATATTATTTACATTGCACGGACAGTGATCTAATGCAAGTGAATATTTCTGGATGTAGGTCTTCCAAACTAATAAAGATTATTAAAACAAAAACCCCATTCCCAAATTCCGCTCATTTCACGTTGCGTCGTCAGTCCAAGGTACAATGAGTTATTATTACGTTTTTCTAATTATTCTGTTGGCATTGAATTATCATCATTAAATAACAACAGTTTTTCAGGTGTAATTCACAAGGTAAAACTAATAAAATTTTGAGCAGAGTAAGTTGGTTAAATGTAGATCTAAATGTCTCTAAATCTCTTCTTGAAAGATCTAATTGTCTCGGAATCTCTTCTTGGAAGATTTATCTTTAGCCACTTCGTACAATTCCACCAGCTTTCGTTTCCTAGCCAAAATTTTCAAAATTTCCATAATCAAGGGCACATAGTCGTGCCTGCGTCTAATTTTCTCAAATTCGTAATCCTTCCTTTTATCCATTTCCTCCGCCATTATCTTCTCGAACCTCGCCAAACGGCATCTCTGAGAACCCGTCGTGCTCCTCGTCCCTTTCTTTATTTGTGTCCTTAAACTTCTAATCCTTCTTTTACAAAACATAGTCTTATCAGATATGATGGCCATCAGGTTGAACCTAACTTCCTTCTCTGTGTATTTAGCCATTCTTCGTTCGATAATCGGTCTTGCCACATCCGTCCATTTAACACCTTTGCCAAGAGGGCCTAAACTTATTGGTCCTGGTTGCAACCCATCCAATTCGTAAAGGTATCCATTTATGGGAACGTATCCTACGTAATGGAACACATCTCCCGGTGTAGTTCCCAAAAATTCCTCCAAATGAAATCCGCATTCTTTGGCGAAAGAATTGTGCACTTTCCTGATAATAGGAGAATTCCCTATGACCTGCCCTCTTTCATGAGCGCTCAAACAATGGCAAAAGGACTTTATTTCCGTCATGGTGTTCCCCAATTGCAAATCAGGATGACGGCAATTGAACAAGATGTTCAGGATTGCAAAGGTTGCGCAAGCATTGGAGATGGTTTGCTTGGCGAAGAATATCCTGTCGTCCTGGATAACTTCTCCATCTGGGAAACCAGATCCTGTGTATTTGAACAAGAAGATCAAGCCGTGAATGGGTTCCAAATTGCGGAATAGTTTCTTGTCTAAGGACCAAATGTCCTCAACTTGGACACCGGTAATTCCGAAGCCTAGGATCATTTCCGTGAAGATCCCCGGATCGCTTTCTATAAGGCACCATCTTTCGCTTTCGTCCATTCTTACCATGTAATTTGTTGAATTTATATAATTGATTGTTGTTTATTGAAATTTATTGTTGTTTATTGAAATTTATTGTTATTATTGAAGTTTAATATTACCATAAGTTTGGTTCATTAATTTTTATTGCGTTTGAATAATTTTTGAAATTTTTTCAATCTAAAGGTACCTTTCTTCACATGATGTTTGATTTGTCAATGTCAGACTTCAGCGAGTTTCAATTTCATGTCGATCATCGATAGGTTAAACTAAAAATGACTTTTGTAAAATGTATCAGTTACATACTCCCAGTGATTCTACTTACACATACGTATACATATATATTCCCTCTAGGAATTGTTTTTTTTTGTTCACTAATGTATATCAAAGTATGACCGGTAGCGTTTTAATTTAATTGTATAGTAGCGAAATGTATGTCGAAATGAATTCCGCGAGTGTAGCTCACGCAAAAGGTTGTTTCGAAATTATTTACAATGTACTAGCTTGTTTGCATATTAATGGAGTACGTAGATGAATGAGATGAGCACTGTGCAATGAACTGTTACGATATACTTTCTAACTCATGTCACCAGTACACTGTAAGAAATTCGAGTTAGTTTATATAAAAAAAACAAAATTGTTATGTAATATAATTCTGTTGAATATTTTTTAAATATATTTCCTTCGAATATTTTTCAAATATATTTCTTTCGAATATTTTTGAAATATATTTCTTTCGAATATTTTTGAAATATAATTTTTCCGAATATTTTTGAAATAGTCAACACAACAAAATCACAAATTATTGTTGAATATAATGCTCGCGAACAACGGCCTAACGACTCTATTAATAGCAAAATTTAAACCTCACAAAATGAAACATAAAGAACCCCCTGTAGGCTGGAACAATCGACAATTTTCCATTACGTGAATTATGCATAAAGTTAACAATTACACGGGGAATTGAGCAAATTAATTACTCGGCCGACGCGATATACGAGACACTGCAAAATAGCAATCGAGTGCATCGCGACGGCCATGAGCCACAGCCAACTCGGAAACCGTCGCGCCGCGACGCCTCTCGGCGACAAACGGACAAAACAACTGAACGACGCGGTCTGGTGGCAATCTTGACTGATTTCCTAAACAGATTATTTCGGGCCAACAATACTGACGATTGTATGCATTAATTATTACAGTAGGTACAAATAAGTTGTAATTGTTATTTTTGTCATTATTAAACAAAAAAAAAAGGATTTAATTCCTGGATGCCGTCAGGCGGTATTTTTCTACATAAAATGTATGTTATGCGTTTTCTACAGGATTTATATTTCTAATATATACACCTGGCTAGGACGGCAAGAGTAAAAAAACACTTGTTCGACAAGACTTGTTTGTCAACTCTAGGCCATAAATAACCCATCCACTATTAAGGGTTGGACGGTAATTGCTTGTCACTTCGAAAACTAGTATACCCACCTATTATTTTTATTCGTTGAAATATTTTTATTCATTTTAATACTTTTATTCGTTTTCATATGTTTATTCATTTTAATATTTTTATTCATTTTAATATTTTTATTCGTTGAAATATTTTTATTTATTCTAATACTTTAATTCATTTTAATATTTTTATTCATTTTAATATTTTTATTCATTTTAATATTGTTATTCATTGTAATATTTTTATTTTTATTAGAGTGTTAATATCCCTAGATTTTTAAATTGATGTCCTATCCTTTGGTATCTTTATTTTTCATTCATTAGTTGGAAATTTTAGAATCTTTTCCTAGTTTTTTGGTATCAACTTACCTCCTACTGTCATATTTTGTGTTAATGATTCAAGTCTTTACTTAAAGACTCTTGCTATTAATTGTACACAGGCTAAATAATGATAAGAACTAAAAACTCTAAATCAAGACACTAAATAAAGACACTAAACCAATACACTAAATAAAGAAACTAAAGAATAAGACATGGACTGAAAAAAATATTTCTTAATAGCGATACATTTTTTAGTTAATTTCTTATCCTTTAGTATCTTCATTTAGTATATTTAGAGTCTTTATTTAGCGTCTATATGTTTAGTCAGTCTAGATTTATCTATAAAAGGTTTTAAGTGAAGACTTGAATAATTAATAGAAGATATGACAGTAGTCAGTAAGTTGATACAAGAAACCTAGGGAAAGTAAGACACTTAAGGATTATTGGACATGAACTAATACATCTAGGACTACTAAGATAAACCTAGAGCTACTAAGAAAAACCTAGAACTACTAAGATAAACTTCGGACTACTAAGACACTAAATTGAGGCACTAAATGAAAACACTAAATTAAAGCATTAAATAAAGATATGTACTAAATGAGGGCACTAAAGAATAGAACATGAACCAAAAAATTTAGGACTATAAAGAAATAGCCCTACATTTTCTAATTTATGCCCTGTCGTTTAGTGTATTTATTGAGTCAGTACAGATTTAATAGCAAAAGTCTTTATTAAATGAAAACTTGAGTCATTATCAAAAGATATGACAGCAGGAAGTTACTTTATACAAGAAATAGGGAAAGTTAGATACTAAAGGTTTGAACATTAACTATGAAATCTAGACCTATTAAGACACTAAATAAACCCAATAAATTAAAACACTAACTAGAGACAATAAATAAAGATAATAACTGAAAATATTAAATAGAGACATTAAATTAAGGCGCTAAGGTTTCTTGTATTAACTTACTGGATACTCTCATTTCTTCTTTTCACGATTATAGTATTTACTTAAAGACTCTTACTGTTAAATGTAAACTGGTTAAATAAAGAGAATTAATAAAAACTCTAAATCAAGACACTAAATAAATACACTAAATTAAGATGCTAAATAAAGACACTAAATCAAAACACTAAATAAAGACACTTAATCAAGACACTACATAAAGACACTTAATCAAGACACTAAATTAAGACACAAAATCAAGACACTAAATAAAGACACTTAATCAAGACACTAAATAAAGACACTTAAACAAGACACTAAATCAAGACACTAAATAAAGACACAAAATCAAGACACTAAATTAAGATATTAAATAATAAAACATGAACTAAAAAAATTATTTCTTAATAGTTCTACATTTTTTACTTCATTTTTTATCCTTTAGTGTCTTTATTTAATGTCTTCATTTAGTGTCTTTATTTAATGTCTTCATTTAGTGTCTTTATTTAATGTCTTCATTTAGTGTCTTAATTTAATGTCTTCATTTAGTGTCTTTATATGTTTAACCAGTCTAAATTTAACTGTAAGAATCTTTAAGTAAAGATTTGCATCGTTAATAGAAGGTATTACAGTAGGCAGTAAATTGATACAAAAGACCTAGGGAAACTAAGACACTAAAGGTGTCAGAATTAACTAAATAATCTCTGACTAAATAAAGACACTAAATAAAGACAATAATTATCGACGTTAAATAAACACACTAAATAAAGATAGTAAAGAGTAGGAAATAAAGTAAAAATTACAGGACTATTAATATTTAGATTTATTTAGTTCATGTACTATTTTGTAATTTATTTATTTAGTGTCTTAATTTAGTGTATCTATTTAGTATTTTAATTTATTGTCCTTATTCAGAGTCTCTAGTTAGTGTTTTAATTTATTGGGTTAATTAAGTGTCTTACTTTCCCTATTTTTTGTATAAAGTAACTTCCTACTATCATATCTTTTATTAATGACTCAAGTCTTATTTAAAGAGTTTTATTGTTAAATCTGAACTGACTAAATAAAAGCAATTAAAAATCTAGGGCTATTTCTTGATAGTCATCATTTTTTTAGTTCATGTTCTATTCTTTAGTGCCCTCATTTAGTACATATCTTTATTTAGTATCTATATTTAGTGCCTTTATTTAGTGTCTTAATAGTCCAGTTTAGATTTAACAGTAAGAGTTCTTAAGCAAAGACTTGAATCATTAACACAAAATATTTTATTATCTGGTATCAAAGCTAGATTTAATGAGATGTTGGAAAATTTGTTAATTTAATTCTGTTGGAAATGTTAGTCAATCAATAATTAGTTTTAAAACTGTTAATAAATTGAACAGTTTGGCCTGATGAGTTAATAGAAGATATGACAGTGGGCAGTAAATTGATACAAGAAACAAAGGAAAAGTAAGTCACTGAAGGTTTGGGAATGAACTAAGAAATGTTTGGCTAAATAGACATGTTAAATAAACACACTAAATAAAGATAGTAAAGAGTCGGAAATAAACTAAAAATTGTTGGACTATTAAAAAATAGTTTTTTAGTTCATGCCTTATCCTCTAAGTGTTTATTTAGTTGTCTTTATTTAGTGTCGTTAAAACAAATAAAAATATTAAAACAAATAAAAATATTAAAGCAAATAAAAATATAAAACAAATAATAATATTTAAACAAATAATAATATTAAAACAAATAATAATATTAAAACAAATAATAGCATTAAAATAAATAAAAATTTTAAACATAAATATTATAATAAATAAAAACTTCGATTTAATCCCCGGATGTCCGCAGACCTTATTTCTCCAAATAAACTAAATCTCCTGCGTTTTCCAGCACTCTCCTATTAAAAGAAAGCTTTTACCCTTATTTATAGCTTAATCTATATGCACCTGCTAACCAGCGAGCCACCACCTCGATTTTTAACTCCTTTTATCCCTCTCGTGAATTTTGCAGGATTCGCCTCGTTTATCAGAGGCGGCGGGAAATAATAAATTGATTATAAGGCTAGTCTGGGCCGCAAGGACGAGGAGATATATCGTCCCCATGGCCAACTATTTGTCTATTGCGATCTCGAAATTTCGGGGATTTCCTCAATGACGAATGCTCAACATTTTGGGATTCTCTCGCCGATGAATGATGTTGAGTTTTTCTTCTGAAATTACGTTATATTCTCTTAGATTAAGTAAATCCCTAGAAGGATACCTAAAGGATATTTTTTTTTTAAATACGATACCTAAAAGAAATAAAAGATACCTAAAAGAAATAAAAGATACCTAAAAGAAACAAAAGATACCTAAAAGAAAAAAGAGATACCTAAAAGATACCTTAAAGATATAAAAGGTAGTTAAACGATACAAAACATAATTGAAAGATATAAAAGATACAAAAGATAAATAATCGAGCATAAATAATCATCTCCTGAAAATATCCATCACGACCGCGTAATGGAGATTTCAGCCATCAAATTAATTGCCCCGGAATAACCGCAATCTTTAACACCAATTTATCAGCAAACTATCTATTTGGCCGTCATCCAGAGCGCGAGCTGTGCAACTCAGCTTTGGAGTTATTTAACTAATCTACATAGAAAGCAAAAAGAAAAAAAGTTTTGAATGTGCATCAGGATTAAAGCGAGAGAATCATTACCAGGGTGTGATTTAAATCGGGAGTTAAATCGCAAAAGGATTGTGCCAATAAAGGGATAAAAGCAACCTGCAGGAAATAATTCACATAAGCCTGCCAATTTAGTGGGACAGATTCCTTTCGAAAAAAGCTATTTAAAAAAGCTATTAAAAAAGCAATTCAAAACAGCCTTTAAAAAATAGTTATTAAAAATAATAAATCTAACAGTGAATTTTTGATTAATGTCGGATTGCTTTCGAGGTACCAAAGGTACTTTTTTCCTTTTAATCCTGCACATGGGATGAGAAGGATATTTGCAGGGCTTACCGCATCGGTTGCAGTTAGGCGGGCACTTTATAAAGGACATGATCCGCATCCTTGATGCGGTTTAAGGATCCAGTTTATAGGTGCAATTGTGTCCGAGTAATTGGAAGCCTTAGGCTAGCAACTGCGAATGCTATTGCTTTTTAATCATTATTGCTCGCCATGATTCGCTTTATCTGTTCCTATTAGTAAAATCCAATATCCCAATTTGCAATAACAATACTAATTTATTATAACTACCAGATATTTGCTCTAGTAGTAATTAGAAAGCAAAAAAAAATATTTCCCAGGATTCAATTCCACAGAGTTTGGAAGTGGGTCTTTTGCGAGTAGCTAACTTCTAAATTCAACAAGTGCTATCCTGGCAGTGTTCCAATCCAATATAGTAGGGTAGCCTGAATATTTGATAGGCTCCTCTAGAAATATGGTCTATGAAGTAAGATTCGTTGTTTAATTTTCGGGCACATAATGTGAACCAGGGTGTACATTATGCAAAGGCACAGACGCAAAGTTTTGATTGTACTTTTCCATGCGCATATTACAGAAGCCGCCCGATAAACCAGTCTGACTTATTTATCGTCCTTGATGTAGCCTTCGCACAATTCAATCAGCAAAGGTTCGATAAAAACGCTCGCTTCCGACAGTCTCACGCTGGCGGTTTTCATCAATTATTAGGCCAAATCCAACAAGTGCTACCACATATTAGTATGCTATCACATTCGTGTGCTACCACATTAATATGCTACCAAGTTGACCCGATGCCAATAAAAAATATCATTAATTTTGCACGAATATTCAAACAGTTGGAAAGGAATTTTTAAATAAGGAATTAAAAATCAAATTGAAAACGTTAAATCATCGGAAATAGTTGCTTTCTCCAAGGTCATGATGGCCTAAACAAATATGTAACTACAATTTTTTGAATTTTTAAAATTTTCACATAATAATGGCTAGGAGAAAAACTGATTTCTCAAGGACAAGCAGATGTGTATCTGGTGCAAGATTCTAATTGCGTACATATTGACAGGATAGCATTTCCTCCAGACGTTCTGTGATCAAAGCTTCTATTTATAGATGATGTGTCTTCCATCATATCTGACATTTAAAATTTAATGCTGCTCATAGAATTAATAATCTTTCCTCGTGCATATGTATTATATGACTATAAAGAAACGAGAAATCGATAGAATTTTATTCGCTGATGAAGAAGAGGATACTTTTAAAGTCTCATTGAAACAAACCCCGATAGAAAGGCTTTCGAAGAATGTCGTAATTAAAACGTTCATACTCGAGCAATAACGTTACCGAAATAGTTCTTTTCCCAATCGAATCGAACGAAATGAAATTGAGTTTCCCTCGTCAGGTAGGTGGTTTTCGTGACTGGGCATGACATGCCTGAATAAATTACATGCAAGACTGCTGGTTTAACTATTATTATTAGATAATAGTAATCTTGGTCACGGTTGCCGGTTTATTATTGTTAATTAGTGCGCTCTCTAGTAGGTACACTGCAAACAGAAAGATTATTTGAAAAATTGTGAGGAATGTGTTAAATATTATTATACATTTTAATTATTATAATATGTAGATGTGGTGGTATGCTGTGTGGTAATTTTAAGTTAGCAAACGTATGGACGAGGTTTTTTTTTTCTCAGGTACAGTGTGATAAAGTTTATACTCATTTCGGTGTTGATACGTTTCTTCATAAATTCTTCTAAAAGTCCTTCATAGGTCCTTCTACAAGTCCTTCTATAGAAGGACTTATGAAGAAACGTATTCGGGAGGTTGGTGTGCTTAAAAGAAATCCTCGTCCCTACGTTTGCTAACATGAAATTATCACAAAGCATACCACCACATCTACAGACTAACTTAAGAAGAAGTATACTCAAAAACAAGAAGAATGAAAGCTTTACGCCTAAGGAGTAGATAAATCAGGTCGTGCAATAAAATATTTTGTCAAACAAGGGCTTCCAATTATTAGTATATAATAATAAATGTTTAAAATAGTTTTAATTCAAAATAAATTTCATAAAATAAATTTCATTAAACTATATTTCATTAAAATAGTTTGAATTAAAATAATTTGCATTAAAATAATTTCGTAATAAAACGTTTCCCTAATTATCTCCCTCCAGTTAACTGTGTTAAAAGCGAGCGCCGAAGGCGCGAGCGTTTGCGAGCGAAGCGAGCAAGACAGATGACTCGATAATTAATGGTACAAAATATACAATTTATTATTTTTATTTCATAGTTTTTCGAATTTTTGAGTAATTTATTAATGTCTATTTTTGGTATAATAATGAATGTTTAAAATAGATTTAATTCAAAATAATTTCCTTTAAAATAATTTTCATCAAAATAATTTTCATTAAAATAATTTTCATTAAAATAATTATCATTAAAATAATTTCGTAATAAAACGTTTCCCTAATTATCTCACTCCAGTTTAGTGTATTAAAAGCGAGCGCCGAAGGCGCGAGCGCTTGCGAGCGAAGCGAGCAATACAGATGCCCCAATAATTCATTGTACAAAATATACAATTTATTATTTTTATTTAATAGTTTTTCGAATTTTTGAGTAATTTATTAACGTCTTTTTTCGTATAATAATAAAAATTTAAAATACATATTTGCTACAATAGTGATTCTTACTAATTCTCTACACATTTGTAAAATCTTTTACAATTTGACTTATAAGTGACTCAATAGATTTATATCAAGAGTGGATTTATACCTAGCAATTATTGCGATATTCGCACCATCTTTGCGAATAATGCGAAGTTCATCCTCCACTACTACTACTACTATAGCTAGCTATATATAGCGAATAAGTACTAATTATTGCCGTACTCATTATAAGTGAGGTGTGCCTATATTGTATTGATTTTTCACATCATTGTTCTCTATACATTTATATTTGAAAGGTTATAAGTTATTTTGTATTTATAATTGTATAGCACATTAGAGTATCGCATTTACCATATCCTCTTTGAGTCAGAACAGTATATCGACAACTCAGCAAACCTCTAACCAAGTTGCAGCAAATCCTGACAAATGCAGGTGCTGTAGTTAATTCAATCAATTCGTTCGCTATCTCTAGCCAACCATAATCGTTACCAATTCTATCCTGATGGGGAAAATCTATAATATTGGGTCTCGCTATAATTACTGGACAAAAATATGTGGGGGAACTATCTGATTTGACAAGATTAAATATGTACAATAAGACTAATGATTTTTACTTTTTAAAAAAAATTACAAATAATAAATGGTACCAATATTAAATGTCGGACATTAACTAGTAAATAATAAAATTCATGAAAAGGGAGCTTCACACACAAATTATCTCACCAACCAATAAAGTCGAAGCTAATATTTTCCTACGCATAACAAATTGAAATATGAACGTGTGTGGCGTCCCGAAAGCTAAATTAGACCGATTTTATTTTTGTCAGCTGCCAATCAAACGGAACACATGTACATTCGTTTTTTTCCTGACAACGCCTTCACTTGATTTATGGCCTATAAACTCGTGTATGTGTGTACATACAGAACATCCTAGCTCTCTTTATCGTCTATTATTATTATTATTATTATTATTATTATCATTATTATTATTATTATTATTATTATTATTATTATTAAGGGGTACCAACTAACGTTCTGTCTAATGCACTGGCCCAAAGCCAAGAAACAAATCTCATAAATCAACGAATCTAAAAGGCGACTGACTGACATGTCAGTGATTTCTGGATCTCCGTTTTATGGGTCTATTTCTGAAGCGACATTGTTGCATTTATGGGACTTTACATTTTTATCACTACGTGCGCGAGCGGAGCTCCCCCTAGGGGATTTTATTATTTTACTAGATTTGCTCCCCGCCGCACGCTGGCTTGGTGAAATAACGCGGATTCACTTGGATATTTTCGAAAGGGTACATGTATAAATAAAGCGAGTTGAAGCTGGGTTCGTATCTTCTTGCGGAGAAATTGAAATGTACGAACGGTTGCGTTCTATTTATGCATTGCCTAAAATCGCGTACACCAAATAAACAACGCGTCTCGGTTAGTTGAACAGAACAAATATACACATACATAGTAAATGCGTTAGATGTTTATATTATTTACTTCTTGTGCCTTTTTTTCGATATCAAGGGGAAAACTACTATCGATTATAATTATCTATTATTATGGACGAAAAACGTGGTGAAAGGGTGAAAGATGAAGAAGCTATTGATGGCTAATGTTTTGGCTTCGAGCCAATTGACGTTTGCGTATATTGGAGGATACAACAGAGAATCAGGGATCTATTTATACGGAGCGTTTGGGTTAAGCGAACCTCTAGATTTTTCCTCGTCGTCGCGGGTAACATATTGTCGCGATTAACAGATAATATCGTAGATTAAATCGGATAGAATCGTGTAAGATTTTGTAGGCACTAAAGAAAGTGATAAAGTAAAAAAAATCAAAAGTGGTGCCAAAGTTGTGACTTCATCGTCATTCCCAAGTCCATGATGTGGATACACTGATATTATCTTTAGAAACAAAGTCGCTGACAGGATACGGTTTGATTTGATTTATGGTAATAGTGCCAGGAATTTGTGGGCCCACTTTCGTGATTTAGTGATGCTTTCCTCCCTCCTCAGTGATTTGTAGTGAACAAGCAAGAAGTCGAATCAAAGCAGGATGTCGAGGTATCGAAATATTTATGGAAAAACTAATTTGAGCTAACGTTTTATTGTATGTGTTTTGTGTATTTTTTTGTATGTTTTATTGTATGTGTTTTGTGTATGTTTTGTATGTTTTATTGTATATTTTGTGTGTGTTTTTTTTAGTGTGGTTTTATTTGTGTGACTTTCTTTGTACGATATTCTTTATGTGTAGTTCTTTATGATCCGAAGTTTAGTTTCGCTTTGTTCGCGAATTTATGAAGCATAGTAACAGCAATTCCTTGTCAGCTAGTCCTGTAAATAACGATAAGAAATTAGGATAAGTAATCCTATACGTGCGGGAACAAATATTTTCTCGTTCCAAGTGTTGTTGATCCGATTTTCCGGACGAAGTGCACTAAATTGACGCAATGGTGAATAATTAATGCAACATTTAGCCCTGAAAGTGACGCGTCCGCCTGCGTGAGATTACTTAGAACTTTGCCAAACTGATGAATTTATTAATTTTAGTTGCCGTCGACTGTCTGAAATTACTGTCAAGCCAAGGAATTGCCTAGATGCACCTTGTCTCGTACACCCTGTCTCATATGTCTTGTGAGATGTCTTGTCTCACGTTTAACAGTATTACAAGATTTTGAAGCAACATTTTTTAATCTATCTTTGTGCTGTCTAATCATATACCAATCTACTACACTTAAGTAGACATAACGGACTCCTCGCACATTTAATAGATATTTGAAAAAAATGTAAATAATACATTAATATTATTATCATCATCATTATTACTATTATTATTATTACTATTACTATTGTTGTTATTATTAGTTCAAAGCGCACATGCTTAGCATATCGAACAGCAAGCGGCGCATTTTATTGCCTTGTGTATTCAGTTTAACATTTAACATTAATGTAAATACGAATTTAGATCAACAAACTATTTATGTGGCGTTCGCCGGATCCGCAAATACGACTTTATGGGCCATTTTATGGGTTCCTGCGAAGACGTACATGTTTGTAGAGATGCCATTCCAATCCAGAAGCTTCCTTCATTATCGTCATTTAAATAACCATCATTTGATTTATGTAATACATATTTAAATATAATTTAAAGATCCATCATTATTAAATAACGTTTTAACCACGAATCGTCTAGAAACCCTCAAATCGGGTCGCCATTGACAGTCAATTTTTTTTTGACAAAATCGTTCAGTTGTCATCCGGCTATCTGTCAGTGAATGCGCGTCAGTGACGGTCTCGTCATCAAAAAGTTCGATAATTTCGATTATACGTGTCCTAGTGCTTTCTCAGTGATTCCCTTTTAGTGCCTATTCGCGGAAACCTATTCGCAAAAACCTATTTACAAAAACCTATTTGCTAAAACCTATTCGCTATCTCCCTCGCTCCAAGGAAATCAAAGAAGACATCCTCAGCCCAGCAGCTAGAGAAAGATGGCCATATACATTAAGCGCAAGCCCCAGCTTCAGGGAAAGAGAAAGGTAACATCTAGGTCCCATATTGGACCCCCTTTTCTCCAAAGGGGGCTTCGCCCCCTTGCCAGTTTTCACCTGTTTGTGTCCTATTGTCTCGTTATTTATTTCTACTGCATTTGCCAAAGCGTTGGTGCATCAATTATTATTTACCCGCAATTGTTTTTCCTGTGTTGCTATAATAATACGAACTGATTATTCATCATCATTATTATTATTCACTAGTTAATGTCCGTGAAAAATCACGGGCAGCCATGTACACATATATTTATTACCATGTACACGTATACTTATTACCATGTGCACATATACACCTGACCATGTACACGT
>JAWQRP010002802.1:0-14683 GCA_033557875.1 Quadriops clusia | reverse complement strand
ACTATGAGAAAGCTCTGTTCAAAGTGGGTGCCGCGTTTGCTCACTGTTGACCAAAAACAAGAACGTGTTGATGATTCTCAGCAGTGTTTGGTCATGTTTCAACGTAACAAACCGGAATTTTTGCGTCATTATGTGACAATGGATGAAACATGAATCCATCACTTCACTCCGGAATCAAAACAATCGTCACCTGAGTGGAGATCTACTGAATTCCTGGTTTCCAATATTCTTAATGTCTTGTTTCGGTTTTTTATATGTTGGCTTTTATTAAACGAATACTTATTAATCGAATAATTATTAAACGAATACTTATTAAACGAATACTTATTAAACGAATACTTATTAAACGGATACTTTTTCCCTATTAGACCAAATTAGTTTTCACCATCCAATTTTTCAAAAATTTGTTTTAAACAGGTACAGATCTGCCTACGTAAAGCACCGAGAACAAAACCATCGAGCCAGGTTACCAGCTGATAAACTCTTCTCCTGTGATGTTTGCGGGATGCAATTCCGTTACCTAAAGTCTTTCAAAAAGCACCGACTCAACCATGCTCTAGAGAGACTTCATGGGAAGAACTCAGACAGCATACAAAACGAGAGGATCGAGACAGAAAATAAGAATAAAGAGGTGAACTTGGAGAACAGCAGCAATCAGGTGTCCAGTTCCAACGAAACCATAACCATCGAAGAAAATGACAATGAATCCATTACAATAAAGAAGGAGAATTCGGATGAAGGTGGAGAAGGTACGCCATTTGAATTTTAATGAAATGAGGGGTGTCTTCTTACTCAAAAGACATCTTCAAGTTTTAAGAGTATTATATATTTATGTTATTACATCAAATCACAGTTATTTAGATTTATTTGTCTTTCCATATTTTCTTGCTTCTTGGTCTCTTGTGGCTGAATCCTCATGTTTACTCTTAACCAGAGGAGTTTCATTTTTGTCCATAAGTTTGAAGAATTTATGTACAAAAGCCTGTAGGCGTTTACTACCTTCACCTGAAGATATCTTTTAAGTAAGAAAACCAGAAACCTTCTGATAAAAATAAACTGTCAAGAATGATACTCAAGATTTTAATTTCAATGTTTCATTTTCTTAGTAAATTAATTATAAAAGTCCTTCTTCAATAGATAGAATGGCAAATCCGGTTTTAATTAAGAGGTATAGCAGAGATACGAACCTTAGCACAGACACAATACGATCGACGCTACCTAACGGTCAAATGTTGAAACGCTGTGCTAGAACCTGCTATTTCTACCTACTCAACTGAGCCTATATCATGATTTCGATTTTCTTTTCTAATAAACTGAGTATCAATATTCTCACTCCTTTTTAAAATTTTTGAAAATATTATTGCCTGGAAATAATATTGTCTGAAAATAATATTGCCTGAAAATAATATTGCTTGAAATATTATTATCTGAAAATATTACTGTCTGAAAATAATATTGCCTGAAAATAATATTGCTTGAAATATTATTATCTGAAAATATTACTGTCTGAAAATAATAGGCCTGAAAATAATATTGCTTGAAATATTATTATCTGAAAATATTACTGTCTGAAAATAATATTGCCTGAAAATAATATTGCTTGAAATATTATTATCTGAAAATATTACTGTCTGAAAATATTATCATCTGAAAATAATATCATCTTAAAATATTATCATTTGAAAATATTATCATCACAAAATATTATCATCTGAAAATAGTATCATCTGAAAATATTATCATCTGAAAATATTATCATCTGAAACTATTATCATCTGAAAAATAGTATCATCTGAAAATATTATCATCTGAAAGTATTATCATCTAAGAATAATATCATCTGAAAATATTATCATCAGAAAATATTATCATCAGAAAATATTATCATCTGAAAATATTATCATCTGAAAGTATTATCATCTAAGAATAATATCATCTGAAAATATTATCATCAGAAAATATTATCATCAGAAAATATTATCATCTGAAAATATTATCATCTGAATACATTAGAAAAAACTCAATTGTTTCTCATCTCCAGGAACAGCTTCAGATGTGGAAAAAACCGAAGCAGAGCAAGACGACACGATCGACTCCATGGGCTTCTCACTAGGAGCTTCAGCGAGCAACTCGGGGGACAACTTCACGAATGCCCCCGAAGCTTCAATATTGAGCTTTTTGAGAGCAGACGCCATCGAGAGGCAAAGAGAGCGAAGGTTCGCGTGTCCGTTCTGCGGTAAGTGTGTGCGTTCCAAAGAGAACCTGAAGCTGCACGTGCGGAAGCACACCGGGGAAAGGCCCTTTGTATGCTTATTCTGCGGCAGGGCTTTTGGGGGCAAGAGCGATTTAACCAGGCACCTAAGAATCCACACGGGGGAAAGGCCATACCATTGTGATATGTGCGGGAAATGTTTCGCGAGGGCTGACTACCTGTCGAAGCACCTGACCACTCACATTAACACCCCTCGCTGATTGGCGGCCTTTCGTTGTTGATTACGTAAATGTTAATCATTCGGTTGTTGTTCCGTACAAGCAATCAGTCTACTTCATTACGATTATAAGGTTTGGGGTGGTTCGTTCCGGAATCAGAATCTGGCTTCCGTTTAGTCTTGAAGATTTTTTTTCTATTTAATTTTGCACGTATAAAATTGCAAAATTACATTCATCTCTTTTGCATCAGAAGAGTTAAATATGGACTATTTAATTATTATAGTATCGAATATTGAATTATTTCAATATCGAGTATTTCATTATTATACTATCGAATATTGAATTATTATAATATCAAATATTTACTTATTATAATATCGAATATTTATTTATTATAATATCGAATATTTATTTATTATAATATTGAATATTCATTTATTATAATATCAAATATTTATTTATTATAATATCGAATATTTATTTATTATAATATCGAATATTTATTTATTATAATATTGAATATTCATTTATTATAATATCGAATATTTATTTATTATAATATCGAATATTTATTTATTATAATATCGAATATTTAGTTATTAGAATAGCGAATATTTATTTATTATAATATCAAATATTTATTTATTATAAAATTGAATATTTACTTATTATAACACAACATATACAAAACAACAAACAGTAAATAACAAAAAACTAGAAGTGATTTCACCGAAAAAAAAGAGAAGAAAACATCAACAGAAAAAAATTTCCACAGAAAATAATTTCAATCGAAAAATTTCAACAAAAAAATCTTCAGAAAATAATTTGTCGACAAAAAACTTCCAAATAAAATAATGTCACCAAAATAAATCACAACCAAAAATAAATAACCAAAAATAAATAAACAAAAATAAATAAACAAAAATAAATAAACGAAAATAAATAAACGAAAATAAATAAACGAAAATAAATAAACAAAATAAATAAACAAAAATAAATAAACGAAAATAAATAAACGAAAATAAATAAACAAAATAAATAAACAAAATAAATAAACGAAAATAAATAAACAAAATAAATAAACAAAATAAATAAACAAAAATAAATAAACAAAAATAATTAAACAAAAATAATTTCACCAGACAAAACTTTCCTCAACACTAAACCTCAGCCAACTCTGATTCCACGTGCAACGCCTCGTTTATAAAAGATAGAGCCAATTTACTAATTTTCAATCAGCGTCCTGTTTTAAAATTAGTTAGGTTCCGTTGGGCCTCCCTAAAGTACATAATATTAGAAGATTTACTTTTCTCCGTCCGTGACGAATTTCAACATCGGTAAATTTATTGGTGAATTTTAAAGAAGAAATTATTAATTTTGGCTGTGAAATTAACAATTTGCTTTAAATGTGGCGACTAGATTTATAAAGAATACTATTAGCAACTCGCCCCTTGCGCGTCGCAAAATTTCTCGTAAGGGCGAGCTGTACTAACTCTATTATCTCAAAGATTAATGTTAAAAGTGAAGACGATAAGTTTGGAACATGCATCATGAGTTAGTAAAATGTAAAGTAGTAGGGTTACGTACTAGAAAATATTTTTATAAATAATCATAATACCAAAATAAACGGTTGTATTATACAAATGTGATCTTATTTGCAATAAGCGCGTAGTCGGTTAAGAGTTAAGGGCAATGTATGTTCCAAATTTGACTTTGAACAATTCTGGCGATTTAGACGTTAACGTGTTAAGTAGAGTCGTTTCGATTGAGAACCTAGCGAAATTTGTAAATGTCCATAACATAGTGAGTTACCAAGCAATACACAGCACTGTAAATGTTCCTGCTAGTCACAAAATAACTATGGTAGTCAATTGTTTCAACGCCTTTCGTACATAAGACACGAGTCGTGGAAGAAAAAGAGAAAAAAATTAAGTCGTGGGTTTCCGATTTTCTTTATAATATATTTAATTACTACTTAATGAGTGTATAATACAGATGATTGCATTACACATTAGGTTCCTGGTTAAATGAGTAAAAGGTGGTGTAAGTTGAGAAATAAATAAATAAATAAATAAATAAAGCACAGTGTTGTACTATTTACTTATTACATCGAAATATGTAATTTAATAATAAAATAAAGTTTTAAAATATTTGTATTGTGCCAAATCGATGTACCTCATATTTGTGAATATTTTATGTGTAGATAACCGATATAAGAATAGAACTTGATGTTGGATGTTGTTTCCGATATATTATACATATATAATTAAATGTTTAACATCGAATTGCTGCCTCAACATATACAGAAATTTATTTTTTATACATGTACAGTTTATTGATAATATTACAGTATATTGATAATACAATAGCGTCGTATTGATAATTAATACATACAAACCTGGGTACATTTAACGACACTAATGCCAATTGTTATTCATTTCAATACAAGCTCAAACACAATCAGATGTACCTAAGCCACTACTAACTACATACACTCTTACTACAAGTTTTCATATTAATCGAGATGTTAAACATTTATTTTTTAACTACGTTTGTTATTACTACATACAATATTATAAAAGTTATATTACATTTATTATAAATTAGACGTGTAAGTTTTTATTTTTTTCTATTATACATATATTATTAAGATATAATACAATTATTGAAGTACCTTAGAACAATTTACAAAACTACTTTAGAAGAAACAATATAATAGTTACATGAATATTTAAATAGAAGCCAGTATCGTTTTACGCTTTACACATTACAATTATGATATGTAGCATAATCGCTGCGAAAGCGATCCAAGTCGAAGATTAGCAGCGATTATCTCGTATATTCTTAGATGGTTTCATGAATGTGCCTTTTACTTATTTCGTTGTGAATTTTACAAGACAAAGGGGGAAATTGTTCTAAAGTAACGTGACAGGAGTCCTTCCATATATTGAAAGTATGTCTCTACTGGGCATTATATATTCTGTGTATGTAATTTATTATTCGATACTATATAAAAACAGTGAATATTCGACATTCACCAATGTTCCTATTTAATGTAAAATGATGTGTTTTGTACGTAAGATCAAGTTTAGTTGCCTACTGCGATCTTCGACCACAATATTCCCAGAAGAACGTTGCAGACCTTTTAACCGATCATTTTACTTTAAACACAAAACAATAATTTGCAATAAATAATAATATTATACAAACATATAAACCACAGTAGTTCCTTAAGAACTGCCTCAAAGGAATAATGTGATAAAGAATATTTTCCTTTAAATCTTTTAAAATCATTAAAAATTATGTACGAAGTAATGTGTTGTAATTTCCATATGGCATAATTTCACTTCTCGTCTTCCTTATACAATAACAATAATTGCAGTTATTCATTATACATATATATTTTTACATGTATATACTGTATTATTATGTATATACATACATACAGATAACATAGCTAACATAGACTAAACAATAAAATAGTAAACGGAATGCCATGCCGGTTTGACCATTTTATATTTTCAATTACTAGCAGCAGAAAGACTGACTAACTTTTATACAACAAATAATTTTGTTCTGTTTACGTACAAATCGTGCCTTGTATTACGTACGCTAGTTTCTATACCTTTAATAATTTACGATAACAATAAAAGTGGCCACATATTCGTTGATACACTGAATAAAGCGTTAAAAGGTCTGCAACGTCACACAGTTAACAATCGGGTTTTGAGTTTTTCGAACAAACAAAGATTTAAAAATTGTGTATATCTTGAATATAGGAGGGGCATAGACTTAAATCTTTAAACTAATCGTGACTCAATGTTTGCTGTCTATCGGTGTTTTTAAAAGAGTAAATAACGTTTAATAATGCACAGATTCCTGTACACTATGTTCTAATAACACTTGTAAGACTTTTATCTATCGTTTTTCATCAGTTATTGTTACATTTAGCTTACTGTATGTGTCATCATGATGTACTATAACATTATTGTACAACCACTTTATAATAGGATGAGTATGTAGTGATATTATTTTATTGAGAAGTAATAAAGAAAATAAAATAGATTTTCGACAAAAAAGCTCGTCCGTGCTCCAAAACTGGGCGTATTTTGATTATTATTGCATATATAATACTGATTAACGAAGATTCGAGAAAAATCTATATTTAACGAAAATGTGATACATGAACTTTAGTTCGAGACATTATTATTATTATTACTATTATTATGTATTAATAAGATAGATATGAGTAGTGTTAAAATAATCAGGTGTTGCACTATTGTAAATTAAGAGAGAAAAATAACAAACAAAATCTATGGATGACAGTGATATTTAGTTTAGGGTATTTTAGTGCCGTTGAGTTTTCTTCAACCACGACAATAATTTCAATATAATGGTTTATTCCGCCCAATTTTAATATACAGTTTCGTTCATTAAACTAGTTTTTTTTAAATATGTTGAAAACGTTTCATAACATTGCAAATCAAAAAAAAATATTAAATTTCTTTAAGTAAGTTCGAAGGATATTTCAGAAAAAAAATTGTAGAAATTTGTTTGTTGTATGTATTTTGATTTTTTTAATTTAAAATTTGTACATACATAGAGACAATGTGATGACAATTGTGATAAGTAGGATAGTATAAATACTATAGATGATAGGTAAATAGGAGTCTATAATAAATGTAATAATTTATATTAAACGTAACAAAAAAAGAAATATTATAAGCGGGGCTTAAGGGTTGGAATTAGTCACAATAACTATGTACTTGTGCAAATTAAGATTATATGATTGTAGTAATTATTATGTGTTTTTTATTTAGTTTTTGTATTTAAGAAGTATATTAACTGTCCGATTTTTTTTTCTTGGAATACCTTCGAATGAAACGTACAATTAATTAAGAAGTAACATAAAATGAGTATGCATTAAATACACAGGCAGAGACAAGGAGTGTGTTGTTAATATTATTATTTTTACAGAGAGGTTGTTGCTCAGTAAAAAAATGTTGAAAAATTTTAAAAATGGTGCTGTAAAGGAAATGAATTTGTGATATGGCCATCTTGAGTGTGCTATAACTTAGATATTTATAGGGTTCTAGGGTTTTTCATGATATGATGATAATATATTTTATTTCGATTGTAGATAAATTTGTATTTGTCAGTGTGATGATGTTTTTCACTACCACTACATGATAGTAACGTTATTATTATTATTACGATTATTATATTACATAAATGTGTGATGATTTAATGTTGACATGTAACACAACATACACTATTTGTAACTCTGTGTACAAAATACATCGAAATATCTTAATTTTTTTTGGGTTTCATGTTCTTCGCCTTGTTATGCAATTAAATAACCTTCCCTGTCCGAGCGCATCCATCACTTCTTTTCTTTTCTTTGTTTCATCGTAGAATCATTTTATTTAAACAGACGTCAAGGTTTTCTTTTTTTAATTTAGATACGTGACTTTGATTTGATGTATTGAATAATTGTTAGGAGTATAATAATAATTTATTAATATTATAATTTTTGATTATAATTTTTTATTATTATAATTTTTTATTATTATAATTTATTATTATTAAGTTATAAGTTTAGTTATATTGATATGGGTGTTAAAAGATAACAGTTTAATTATTGAGCCAATCCCATTTCATGTAATGGATATTTGGGTCATATTTGAGACTTTTTGGTTTTAGTTTCCGGACAAAAACTCTTCTGCTTTTAATTCTTTGCACAGTTCTGAAGTTTCTGCTCATACGGTTGCTGTACTCATCGGATTCTAATCTTCGGAATTTGTTCATTTGCGAAGCTGAAACTGGAAGAGGGTCAGGAAAGAGTATCCAAGTGACTGCTTCAGAGCAAGGGGGCGTCGTAAGAGATCCTAAGTATGTGTAAAATCGTTCCATATCCTCGATGGGGGGTAGTAACGAAGCTAATGTGAACGTTTCGTTGATTTGTACTTTGGAATCGTATTCTTCCAAGTCCGGCAAAGCTTTCACGAAGGGAAGAAGATTCTTGTTATCTTTCTCGTTTATCTGGTAGAAGAACCCCAAAACCGTCAAACCATCTCTGTACTCCAAAGCTTGAGGCACTGTCTTATATTTCCTGTTTCTGTGAATAATGTGCATTTCCAAGGGGTACCGAACATCATTAAAAACATGTTCCGAACCCATGGTGTTTGTATCGCCCCAATGAAAATGGAGGCCTTCCATGACGTACTCGTTCGTTAACCTCCCCCCGAATACATAAGGGATGTATTTGAAGGTAGGATCGGTTTCATTAATTTTTGGGATGCTTAGAGAAACCGAATGACCGTTATTATGGAGTAAAAGGGGTCCGGGAAGTAAATCATGGTATCTGACTAGTTCTATGGCCGGCATCTTCAGGGGTATAGCTGAGGAACTGTCGATTTTTATTGGAGATTGGAGCTCGCCAGCACAGAACTCGTTGTCGACCTTCCACTTTCGCTGTGCGTCTTCGCTGTAGCCGAATCGGTGAGCTTCATTTCCTGAAATTTTTTTTAATGGAGGCGTTAATAAAATTTTGTATATGTATATTTGTTTTTTAATTAATTTATTAATTGAGTTATTAATTGATTTATTAATTGATTTATTAATTGATTTATTAATTGATTTATTTATTGATTTATTTATTGATTTATTAATTGATTTATTAATTGATTTATTAATTGATTTATTAATTGATTTATTAATTGAGTTATTAATTGAGTTATTAATTGATTTATTAATTGATTTATTAATTTATTTATTAATTTATTTATTAATTGATTTATTAATTGAGTTATTAATTGATTTATTAATTGAGTTATTAATTGATTTATTAATTGAGTTATTAATTCATTTATTAATTGGTTTATTAATTATTACATTGACTAATTTAGTAGATAATTTATAAATTAGTTTACCAATTAATTTATTGAATAACGTATTAATTAATTAATTCAATTAATTTAAACTTATTTAAGTAATTTTACTGTGTTCAAGTAAAAAAAATAAATTTTAACTAAAGCAAGCAGTGGCCAAGAAGATAAATAATGGGAACAAAAGTTGATGACGAGGTATAATTGCACATAAAAACTAAAAATAATTAAATACACACAATTATCCACAGACAAAGCTGATTCCAATGGAGCAGAATAAAAGGCATGCTGGCTTAGTTACATAAAAGTCCATAAACTTTATGATCTTGGCTCAAGGTGTTCGCTCTGTATTCCTAATAGCAAAAATTTTATGTGAGTGTTAACACCAATTTAAGTACGAGAGCACATTCTTGCGAACCTGGTTATATCTATTAGTATACTGAATCTATTAGTTTACTGAATTATTCCCAAGGTGGATAAATATTGGAAAATAATTAAGTAAAAATTTAGGTAATTTTTACTATAAATATAATATTTTATATTATATTATATTATATCATCGTTTTTCCAAATGCCAGATCGTGACCGTAGTTTCGATAAGAAGCCCTAAACATTTGTTATATTTTTCTCATTTGCCAAAATACAAAGATATAAGTTTTTAGTGAATCACGGGGAGAACTATGAAAATAACCGGACCACAAAAAAAAGGTTGGGAAACGCCGTGTTAAATTATTTTAAAATAATTATGAATATTTAAAATAATCATAAATATGTACACTAATTATAATATTTTCAATAATTATAATATTTTCAATAATTATAATATTTTCAATAATTATAATATGTTCAATAATTATAATATTTTCAATAATTATAACATTTTCAATAATTATAATATTTTCAATAATTAAAATATTTTATAATTATAATATTTTCAATAATTATAATATTTTATAATTATAATATTTTATAATTATAATATTTTAAAATTATAATATTTTTCAAAAAATATTTGCACTATACTTACCTTGAAGAAAACAACAAAAATAAATTCCTATCAGCACTGAACTCTTAATCAATACCATTTCAAAAAGGTAAATGGCGAATGACGAATAACGGATTGTAACGAGCTTTATAGACAAGGCGCTAAAACGCGAAAGTGTTAAATTAATAAGAAATGACGAGGAGAACCAACAATGTTCGGAATGATCTCGCGTTTGAACAGAGACTCGTTTTCTCATGAACAATCGCATATACGCAAAAGCGAATTTATGTAAACTAAAAATTAGTAATCTAGAGACATCAACGACTTATTATTATCTATTCTCAAAAGATGCTGAAATTGAAATGCTGCCGGTGTTTGAATCTTCAGCAGTGAATAAAAAATCAAGAGAAGAATCATTAGCAATTTTTTTATGTCCTTTATATTTTATTCCGGAGTGATCCTTCTGCCGAATTCATAAAAAGAAATATTGAAATAATTTAGTGCAAGTTTAATTACTAAAAGAGTTTAAATTTAATCGCCTCAATTTTCATTCAGCCAAGTTGCGCCTTAATGCAGTTTTACGATTCCATTAGCGACTGTTATGACATCTATTTAAATCACTTATGCAAATCTAATAACTCTGATATTGGCGCAGGTCGATTTGCGTGATAGGCAAACGAATCAATAATAAAAAAAAAGTTTATTGCGTCTACTGCTTTGGTTACGAATAAGTAATCAAAGGATTGGCTTTGTTTGGTAGCGCTTTAATAAATTTAAATTGAAACGTGTCCTGATTATGGCAAGATAAACTTCTTGACAAAAACAGGACCTGTATGTAATGCAAACGCTTATTTCAATTAAACGAACGTAGGTAATTTATATGCATATAAATACGTAGGTACATGTACGTATTTACATAGAAGGAAGTTTGCAATATGATCGTGTTTGAATAACCCAAATTGAGTTAATTATTTTTCAATTTCAAATAGGAGCCGAGATGGGCAAAAAATGAGAGAGCACATGTGATGGCTTTGATGTAATTGTAGCCTTGAAGCAATTAAGGAAATTTTAAAATTTAGTACGTAGATACGTAACAGGTATATTTCAATGAAATATAAGAATGAAGTATTATTTTTGTTTAAAGTTTGGTTTTATAATTTCAATTATTAATTTATTTAACAAGTAAAAAATATAAGCACAGTTGGTCAAAGAATAAAATATAAACCTTTTTGGTACATACGCGCAATCAGGCACATGTATATGTATTTCTAATACATATGTATAAATATGTATGTGTACCTAGTTGCCTAATAACCTAGGGGTCACATATGTTATTCTTTGTGCAATCCAGGGAAGATAGAATATTCTATCTTTCCTGATCCAATCCTATTTACTTACTATTGAAGTATGTTTGGTTGCCTAACTTCATGCAATATAATTGTAAATGGTAATATATTTGAGCATTATAATCACTTCTTCGCAGCCTAGGCAACCAAATATGATTCTATTCCCACTCTAATTATTATTATTATTATTCACACAAAACTTGTTGTTCACAGTCAGCTGTTATGAGGCTGATTTGACAGAGATGACGCAAACCAAACAAAAATAAATAACTCGTTTCGACGTTTCAAACAAAGAACATGAATTCGCTCTGATTAGTATGTCGTCATCTACGTTTTACCCAATTTTAATTTATTTATTGTTGTGATTTAGGTGAGTAGACTATGCTCCCAAATCAGGTCAGCCTAGATTCTCCTTGATACCCCCGAGGCCCCCCTAAATCCAAAGTGAAACGCAAAATCCCAACGTAACCTAGAATTTAAATGGGCTAGCCTTCAAATGGGAACCTATTTAAATGTGAACCCATTTGAAGGTGCACCCATTTAAATTTAGACATCAATACTTCGCCAGCCAATACTTCTTCAATATGAACATGACTGAATATTTCGGTAAACCAATATTTCTGTTCCAGATTAAGGCAGCCCCAGATTAATTTATTTCGCCGCGATGGCATGCAATAGCTTAACAGACCTTTCAGTATTATTCCGCAAGGACGGCGACAAAATATTAGATGGCTCGTGCAAGCTGTCCCTGTCTACCACATTGCTCCGGAAAGTCAACGACTCGCTCAGCAGCATTTTCGGGGGCCACAGTTCGAGTCAAGAGCCTGTTGATAGGGGCAATGTGGTGGAGAACTTTTTTGATTTAGATTTCATTTACGATTTTATCCAGAAGACTCTCGCCCTCAAGATACTGCCTGAACGAAGCGTTTTGCAACCTCAGCTGGTCGATGTCAACTTTTTCCAGAGCCTTCGGTTGCTCGAGGTGCAACGGTTTAGCCTCAACTTTATTAAAGGTAAGCGATGCCCCAAGTTTTTTTTTATATAATTTTATTTTTTTTTATATTATTTTATTTTTTTTATATTATTTTATTTTTTTTTGCATAATTTATTTTATTTTTTTTATATAATTTATTTTATTTTTTTTATATAATTTATTTTATTTTTTTTATAAAATTTATTTTATTTTTTTTATAAAATTTATTTTATTTTTTTATATAATTTATTTTATTTTTTTATAAAATTTATTTTATTTTTTTTTATATAATTTATTTTATTTTTTTTATATAATTTAGTTTATTTTTAATTTATTATTGATTGTTTTCGTTATATTTTTATTTATTGTTGTAATTATTACCAGATTTGTTGTAATTATTTGTATTTGTTTGCATTATTGCCTTTTATTTATTGCCGTTTATTTTATGATCTTTTATTTTATTGTCTTTTATGATATTGCCTTTTATTTTATTGCTTTTTATTTATCGTTCTAATTATTATCAAGTTTAATTTCTATTTGAACCATTTCGTTTCATAATGATCGCTTTCGCTTTCCAATAGAGTAAATTTACTCCTACCTCGGTGTCCTTCACCGAAATCCATATTCATCATAATAAATACAAAACATAATTTTCATACAATAAAAATGCATGCCTGCTCGTGCGTTATTATTTATGTCAATGAAAGAATAATTAAAACCGAGACATCGTAAACAAATAAGTAAATATTAGGCTAGGTGTGACTGCACGTTTCATGGTGTTAAATTGGAGCTAAAAATAGGAGCTTTCTTTCTTTCTGAACTTGTTATTGTCGGGTATATGAATTAGTTTCTGGGGATGTGCCAAGTGGCTTTAACGTGGAACCACGTAGAATGGACAAAATTGGGTGTCAATGACTTTTATTCGCTTTGCAGTTTTTGTTCGCTTTGCAATTTTTGTTCGCGTTGCAATTTTTGTTTGCATTGCAATTTTTGTTCACGTTGGAATTTTTGTTCACGTTGGAATTTTTGTTGGCGTTGCAATTTTTGTTCGCGTTGCAATTTTTGTTCGCGTTGCAATTTTTGTTCGCATTGCAATTTTTGTTCGCGTTGCAATTTTTGTTCGCGTTGCAATTTTTGTTCGCGTTGCAATTTTTGTTCACGTTGCAATTTTTGTTCACGTTGTAATTTTTGTTCGCGTTGCAATTTTTATTCGCGTTGCAATTTTTGTTCATGTTGCAATTTTTGTTCGCATTGCAATTTTTGTTAAATTTTTATCCTTTTATATTGTAAGGTAAAAATAAAGTAAAAATTAGTTCGACTTTGCATCTAATAAAAAATTTCTTTAATGGTACAGCATCAATGCTTGTTCATTATTTTTAGTGTGTTTAAGCACATATAACGTTTAAATGTTAGTTAAAAATAAATCAATTGTTGTAGGTATTTCGTAATATGACATTGACGATATACATGAAGACGCCCCGATATATTGACGAAACTGTAGTAAATAAAATTGAACAATAAAAAAACAGATGCAGTTTTATTTCTTGAGATTAAGTCCGCAGATGATGAATAAAACACATTGGCGTTTCGCGGGTTATCCCGCTTCTTCAGAGGCCAAAATTATATTTATTTCATGAAATTTTTTAACAACTAAGACATATTTTTGCTAATCTTCTAAAACTACATGATAAACTAGTACGTGAACTAGTCGGACGTAGGGGATGGAACAAAGCTATTGTTTTTATGAGCTAGTGTATAATTATGAGGTTCGAGAATTTTAGCTATTTTTTCTGAAAGACAATGAACATAAGGTATTGTTATGATTTTCGATTTTAGGTTGGTTGCAATTTGTGATTTTTTAAGGTGGTAGTGTGCATAAGTACGTTCTTTGCAAATTTTTTGTATAAGATCAAGAGGGTAATTATTATTTAAAAGAGTATTAATTTCCTAGACATCACGCTTATAAGAAACAGTAATGGCAAAATACATACAATCTGGTATACCAAACCAACTTGGTCTGGAAGATACCTTAATTACATATCTTCACAACCACACATACATA
>JAWQRP010002801.1:0-14686 GCA_033557875.1 Quadriops clusia | reverse complement strand
GGAGTTAGGCAGTATTATTCCCTCGAATTTATAATACCCTCGACTCGCTACGCTCGTCTCGGGCATAATTTAAATTCTCGGGAATAATACACTGTCTAACTCCCTCGGTGTATAAATAACTATTATTCCTACGTTTATTTGGAAGAATTTGATAATGTGGGGAAGCTACCTTTTGGTTAACCAAATTAAACTTCACCCCTTTGCGTGCAGCGATATTGATTCCCTGAATTATAGAAAGTTTCTTCCAAACTTGACCCACTTTCCGTGCACTATTTTGTGTAGTGAAGAATATTGATGAATATTTCTTTTTCATATACTCGTATATAATAGTCTGGTACACATAGGTATCTAATGTAAATGTTAAACAAAATTCTAAATAGCAGTGCAAATTTGAAATACTTTATATAATTTAGAACTTGTTACAGTTAGTTTTTTTTTGTATTACCTTCAGGGTTCTCATTCATTAACACGAGGAAACAAGATGTTCCTTATGGAATTTTGTACATATTAAATTGAAATTTGATTAGTGATGATGCAGGTGTTATCATGGGCGGCGCCGATCAGGTGTGGGGTAAAGAATGCGGTTCGGGTCAAGTTAGCGCGAGATGAGCAAGCACAAGACCACGAAGGTTCTCAATCCGGTTGTTGTTGCGGCGCTGCTCGAGTCGGCATCAGTATATTTCTCCTCCACGTGTTAGATTGTTAAAACACCTCGCAACTATGCCTCCAGTGTGCTCTAAAGATATACTAATCTGTGATCGCACAATTTTTCGGCACTTTCAACACACTAGTGACTAAAATATCGTTGTTTGTTTAAATAATTAGTGAGTGCGCTGAGTGATTGTTTAAAAGGCTTCCTGTGTATTTGCCGGATTATAATGGACTCACTATTCTTAAATACCAATGGCCAACCTTATAGGATAACTTACTGTTTATAGAGAATCTTTTAAATGTTTACTAATATTTAAAAGCAATTTTCTAGGTAGGTACTGATATAAATTAAGATTTATACCTACTTACAGGTCTCATACACTGGCAATATAAAACGATTTAATCCTCTGTTAGTGCGTATTGTGTTTAATGTCTTGAAACAAACAACCTTCGTTATTGTGCCAGTCTGGGAACGGGCATATCATTATAGGTATAGTCGTAATGAGTTGGCGAAAGATAAGCCTTTATGGTCTAGCGGTGTTATCTAAAATAATTTTATATCCTCAGCGCACAGTTTAGCACAATTTGTCAATATATTAACAAGTGTTTTATATACCCATCAGACATCCATATTCTGACCTATGTCAAACTTACTCAATTATTTTATTTTTTTAAATTGCTGGAAACTGAGAACCTTACCACGAAGTGCTGAAACATTTAATGAATGAGCCATGACCACAGTCATTTACATCGTCCATTCTCAGTCAAGCTTAAATAACATAGAAGTTCATTGGCAGAGATCGATTCTGTTTCTAAAAATAAACCAGAAAAATAATTTCTATACCTTTGTTTTATTTATCTCATGAGTAAGACCCCAATAATCTATGCCCTTGCACGTTAAAATTTTTATTTATGTACCAATTCTTCTCGAAGACTAATGATTATATTACATACTTGCTTATGTACTCGTTAGTCATGTATTAAGCATGTGGTTTTTCTGAATATTATTTCATTCGTGATAGGCATTAGACTTGAACTAATAGAAGTAAATTGAATAGGACGACTGTCCTGTTGTGTTGTAAAAGGAATTCCCATAGCACTTATTTTATCGACTAACGGATGGCCTGGCCTGGTATGGAACCATTCCATCAAGGAACATAATATGTATGTGTATAAAAAGGCAACGGACGTACTCCACAGACGTACACATATCTTTGCAGAAGTTGTTCCCTCATCGCTGTTAAACTACTTCTATAATTGGCTAACCTATGTTCACTCCGGTTTTTGCACGTCTGCTGCTTTTCCCAGAACAATATTCTCCCGAAGCGTCGACCGCTAGTAGGGCGAGTTTTCCCCGCGGAAAATAATGCACTTTTACGCAACTTTAATGTGTTCTTGAAGAGATTATTGCTTTCAATTTCTCTATTAGCTCTTGTGGAAAAAGAAACCAGTACTTTGTAAGATTTTTTAGTAAATGTGTAGATATATGTGTTACGTTTGTCTTGCATGAATGTTCCATTAAATGCCAAATAATGTAAAGTGCAGTAAGTGCATTAAACATTCTGAAGAACTCTTCATAACGAATTCATTACGTAAAATAAATTTAGTAAACAAACTTTGATTGTTTAATTAATAAACTAAAGTTTCTTAGCACATTTTCAAAGTTAATCTTAGTGCCGTACTTATCCCAGGATTCTTTAAGTCTTATCCTTATTTTAAAACCATTCATGTTCCAATAGCGCATTTCAAACCTTTGGTTTTTCTTCTTTTAGTCATAATAGAATGAGATGTTTATAGTTTACTCTTTATAAAATCATTTTTTCAAAAAAAATTGTGTCTATATCCTCTGGATTCTTTATGTAATTTTCAAACATTTGTTCATTTTATAGCCCTATATTTTTAAGCATAGTTCAACCCTTATTCCGATCTATCGTATAGAGTAAGGTTGTCTAAATCGTATCCCCTAACAAAAAATGCTCATAACACTGAGAATCTGTAAGAAAGTACATATTTATTCGTTTTATTGTAAACTCTAAAGAATGCTGCCCTTATTCTTCACAAACAAATTGAAGTATCTGCACGCATTATCTTTAAACTGACAAAGTTTAAAAAATGACATTTGGATGAATAAGGAAATTAGTTTTCTAAATCGTACCAGCTCTTCTTTAAATCATATCTTAACCTAAAATTAAATGATAATTACGCCCATGTGTTGAAAATTGGTATCTTTAACAAGCAAATAAATAATCTGTCCCTACAATCATCAACAACATATATTATTGTTTTTCCTAGCTATTTCTTAACCTGAGTTGAAGCGATACTTTAATTTATATTTTCTGCCAACTCAAACACCAGTTTTTTTTAAATTGGTTGTAGTTACCTCAAAAAACAATTTCTGAGTAGGAGTACGATTAAATAGTTCTTTTTCCATTGCTTGAGTCGGATCTTTCGGTCTATTCAATTTCTTATGGGTATTCAGTTCCTGCAGATTTTGAAGAAGAGTTGGTTTTGGTGTTTTCCAAGTCCTATGTGCTTCACCGAATCCAATTTCACCATTTCGCAAGTTAAGCAATGCCTCATCCATGTATCTTCTTATTGACAACTGTTAAGGTTAATTCTTTTTGAGGATTTTTGTTAAATAAAATTTCCTTGTTATTTATTATTTATTTGTCGCACTACGCGTTTCGACCTGCAGCTGCGGTCATGTTCGGGTGCTTCGTCCTGATATTATACAAATAAGTGGTGCCAAATGATAATTCTTTTTGACATGCTGTTGGATCTTTAATAAGTGAAAAATCAGAAATCAAATCAAAGCACTAACTCTTTCTCGTGGATACCTAAAAACATGTATATACTTAAGCCGAATTACAGCTGTCATTTAGGAAGTGTAAGGAGGTACGATTTAAGAGACAGCGCGAATGTTTCCTCAAAACAGTGTTGATAAAGTTTCCGCAAAATTGTTTGTAGTTCATTAATCCTCAGTATTACAAACGAGAGTTATCCTTTAGCTAAGTTAGCGTCACCTTTCGCTATTTTAAAAATATCTAATAGCTGATTGGTTCGTTAACTTAGCTAAAGGATAACTGTCGTTTGTAATACTGGGCGTAAGAGATGTATTATTTACACTTAAAAGCAATATGCATTTATCAAAAATAGATTCGCTGTAGAAGCTTCCAAGCGCTGGATGAAAATTATAAGCAAAAGTTAAGAAATAAACTTGTTGCAAAAACGGTCCTAAAGCATTCGATAAGAATTCTAAATGAACACCAGAATATAAACGACCGAGAAGTAAATATATATGCCGATGCCGATTGTACTGTGGTTGCATGAACTTGGAAATCATAGACGTACGACTTAGACAACTTTCCCCTATTCACTGGGATTTCACTAAAAGTTACGACTTGACAATAATGCTTTACTTTGATTTCTCACATTTTACTATTTGTGTTTTCTGTACTTATAGCTTTTCTTTTTGCCAAGCCATTTAGGCATATAATATTAAATATTTGTTTGCTGAAGTAAACTTTTCACTCTGTACCCTTTCATCCAGAAGAATAATAATCAAAATGCAATTCATATTTATTATATGTATTATTTGTCACATTTACTATTATTAGTATTAGACAGATGTTTTGATGAGGATTATTGACCATTGCAGTTGAAAATCTGTTTTAGCGTAGAAGTGTATAACGTAAAGCCTCGCTAATAGCACAGAAGAATTAATAGACCCTCTTCAAACAGCTTTTAATAGTCCTATTAAACATTCAAAATCTTAATTAATAGTTGCTTCCTAAATTTAATATCTTTTGCTATTATTATTATTATGGGATAATTTAAATTGACCTTCTGCTACTATACGAATGGGACAGTGGGACTATTGCTTATGCATGATGCATTCACATTTTAGTACGTACATATATGTCTATCAAAGATTCCAATTTTTAATTTTGATTAAATCGGAATAAGTTTCAAAATGGGCATGGTACAATAGAGCATTTTAAAGATCTACAGTTTTCCGAGTAAATTCTAATGAGAGTTTTCATTTCTTTGTTTCAGGCTTAACTAATCGGCGGCGAAGATGTCGCACCATAGTGATGATAACATGCTGATAGCCACCAGCGACTCTTTTTGGGAGGCAGGCAACTACAAGAGGACGACGAAGAGAATCGAAGATGGCTATCGGTTGTGTAGTGATCTTATGACCTTAGTGAATGAGAGGGCGGAAATTGAGAAAATGTACGCGAAAAGTCTAAAAGCGTGGTCAAAGAAATGGAATGACCTGATAGAAAAGGGACCCGAATACGGGACCACGGAGGCGGCTTGGAAGGGCGTCCTTCAAGAAGCAGACAGGAGATGTGATGTACATATGAAAGTTAGGGATTGTCTTTCGAATGATGTGATTGGTAACATTAAGCAGTGGCAAAAGGACACGTATCACAAGGTAGCGTAACACGTTATTGTAACAATTAAATTATTTTACTTAATATAGATGCATTTAAATGTTATTTCATTTGATCAGAAGCAAATCAATAAGAAAAATATCACCATTAACACTGAAGAAACAGTCACATAACAAACAGATCGGGATCTCTTCCCAACGGCATTTCATCAATGTACATCAAATGAAAGTGATTACATAGTAGAACATTTTTCGACTTGTACTGACACATTCGAATGAAATCTGAATCTAAACAACATTTACTTTCACGACCGGAAACGAAAAGTGCACTATGTAACAATACTAAATGCGTGAGACTTTGGGGCAGTTATTGCAGTGATCTTCATCTAAGAAAACCATAAGTATACATTACTATGGGATACGGTATAAATCGGTATAGCATTGTAAATCAACGGAAAAGCGAATTTTCAGTTTGGAAAAATATTTTTAAGTGCTCTTTAAGACAGGTACTATCCGAAAACTTAGCCGTTCATCTTCTTGTTTACATCAGGAGCATTTTGGAAGTTTTTCTAGCGAGAAATTATTGCTGAAACAAACCGCAATACGTTCTGTGGTCGCTTGGAAAGTAGGTATTTGTTTTGTCGTACTCTCTAACATAATTGCTTTGTTTATATTCATCGGCTTCAAACATTAACTTCGCATTAAAGGAAACAATAACGGGATTAATTATCGTGAAAATTTAATTATTTTATTATAGCACAATGTAACTTCCTGGGATATCTGCACAAATAATAAAATTATAGGCGGAAAATATGTGTTCACTTGCTATTGTTACACACCTGGCGGCATATCAATCCTTTTTTGCAAAAGCGTAGTGCCGCCGATAATGAATACAGAATATGATACTACCGACACATATGTTTGTCATTGTTAACTTGGATTTAATCTGTTATTGTGTATATCTAATTTAAAAAACTCCATTTTACTTATTAGGTAGTAATTTTATTCGGTTTTGACATAAAGGGTGTTCACATGAATGTGTAACATAAAAACTCTCGTTTCTTTGACGCGCGTTTGCCACCTCTTTGAAGATCAAACAACGCCGCGTTTTTTTTTGCGTTACACATTCAACAAAACACCCTGTATATGTAGTTGGTAACCTTGTAGTAAAAAAATACAAACCTTAACAATATGTTTCGGTAAATTAAGTAGATTCGTACGCACAATGAATTCAAAATTGCGTCTAACGTTTTCTTACTTTTCCTTTTTATACCATTATGCGAACTAAGCACCATGGTAAATATCAATTAAAGAGAGTATTCCAACAAAAGCAGCTGTGACATATGATAATTAGCTGACTACGGCGACGATTGCATTTCGCTTATTCTGCAAAGTGGTGCCTTGAAATTTTAATCAACATTGCCATCGAATATTGATCGATAAATTGTAATTTCTTTTCCGAACATACTTTCGGTGCGACGAGGTCGATGCCATATCTAAATTAAAACGAAAGCAAAACCATTCTCTTCTATTTTCTCGCCTTAAAGCCACAATGTGGAGAACACCCTTTTATGTCTGTCTTTCGTGCTTACAGTCTATGATGCATGTCAAGGAAAGGAAGGACATGGAAGACGCGTTCAAGAAAGCCCAAAAGCCATGGGCGAAGCTCCTACAGAAAGTAAACAAAACGAAATACGATTACCATACGTCTTGCAAGACTGAGAAGTCGGCGTCGAACCAGGAAAGGAATGCCTCGGGAGACAGCTCCTTATCGCAGGATCAGGTAATAATGTTTACCCATTTCTTTTGCATAATTTTGCAAAAAAAAACGAGGAGTCGTTTTAATATCTGAACAATTTTATGCGATATTGGCAGAGAGACGTTTTGGTATGAAGTTCACTTACCTAATCAACGCCTTGCTTTGTTTCTTTTAAGTCACGAACACTATTAGAAACTACAGGGTGTTCAGATGAATATGTAACATAAAAACTATCACTTCTTTGGCGCGCTTTTGCCGCCTCTTTGTAGATCAAACAAGGTCGCGTTTTTGGCGTTACATATTCACCTGAACACCCTGTATAAAAATATTGATTAATGTAGGGCAAGTGATCACTTTATAATTATCAAATAATAATTCTACAACTATAAAATTATTGCTAGAAAAGCTTTCGTAGTTCAACTGTGTTATACTAAATTTGTTTCAACATGTTCATTCTTATTGTTTACTGCAGATTTTTTATATACATATTTATTTTTATAGTTTATACAGGCATTATTTAAAAAGTTATAAATTTGTTTAAAATGTGCCTACTTGAAAATCAAAATTTCTTATACTATATATAGAAACTAAATAGCATATCCTGAAAATTTTACTTGATATCAGTAATAATCCATTACATATTCCTCAACGGCTTGTTAATGAGTTTTATGGTATTTATTGCTGCACCTACTTTAAATTAGTAAAAACTTGCCACTAAATATAGTTAATCTCAGGTCAGGAAAATGCAAGACAGGGTGCAGAAATCGAAGGAAGAAGTCCAAAAGGGCAAAGAAAAATACGAGGCAGCTTTACAAGAAATCAATAACTACAACCCCAAGTACATGGAGGACATGACGGGTGTTTTTGAAAAATGCCAGGAAATGGAGGCCGAGCGACTGAATTTTATAAAAGATACACTATTCCTTGTTCATAAGCATTTAAATATCTCCCAAGATCCAACGTAAGTGTAATAAAAGGAGCGATTATAAGCGAAGCAATGTGACTACTTTGTATCATTTCTGTTTCAGGTTACCTCAAATATACGAAGAGTTGTACCATACGATAAACAACGCTGACTATCAAAAAGACTTGAAATTCTGGTCCAATAATCATGGAGTGAACATGGCAATGAATTGGCCTGTCTTTGAGGTGCGTACTTTGCCTTCTTTTGCCCTGCATGTTTGTTTAGCATCTTTTAAGTTTGGATTTTTATTAGTGTTTTGCATGTTGTGTTTAGGATTACTCAGAGGAATTCCGTGACATTGCCAAGGGTAAATCCAAGGAGTCCGTTCCTTCAGGTATCATGTTGATCAACCAGCGGCCTGTTAGCGAAGACTTGCCTGTATGCCTTGATTTTTATTTTTTTAGATACATAGCCCTAATTTTATAAATTGAAAGTAGAACTCTTAATGTAAAGCGTTTAATATCATAAAGAATAGCTATTATATTTTACATTAAGAGTTCTTACATTCAATGTCATTAAATTGCTTATCCTATTTATGTAAATTATTTATAAAAAGAAAGATGTTTATTTGTAAATGAAAAGCTTACTAACATTTTATATTTATTATGGAATTTTTTTAGTTTGGATTAAAAATCCATTTTTTGGTTTTATTCATTAAATTAGAATTTTAATTTATATATGGGGTTGAGGAATTTATTGCGTAAAAAATAACCTTTTCACCACATTAATTAAATTCACACGTAATATTTTAGCATTTTTATAATTCATCGTTTATTCATTACAGGATCCAAGCACTAATACTAAGTCAAGTCAAAAAGTCAAAATAACTCCAAAAGGCAATCATACGGAAGTTCAACAAGAGAAGAGCGAGTCCGCCAAGTCTACACCAAAAGTTGAAAGTCCAACAAGAGCATCAACAATTACGTGAGTCCTACATTTTTTTAATCTATACATTAACGACATATTTATACTAAACTAGTAAACCAAAAAAATATACTAAAAATTTTACTTTAGAAATGGATCAACCAATAACAAGGCCGATGTTAATCCATTTGAAGAAGAGGAATGGGATGAAAGCGATGCATTAGTTGATAACGGAGAGCCAGGAGTGCCTGTAAAAGCTCTTTATGATTACGAGGGGGCAGAAAATGATGAGCTTAGTTTTAAGCAGGGTAAGTTACTATTATATTATCAATACAAACTTTAAATACGTGTACATCCCTAAATCGGATATTTTCAGGAGATATATTTGAAAAACTAGAAGACGAAGATGAACAAGGATGGTGTAAAGGTCGTAAAGATGGGCAAGTTGGGTTATATCCGGCAAACTATGTGGAACCAGTATAACATTCAAGCAAAAGTGTCAAATGTTAAGTTTTGTTGTTAAAATTTATAAATTTATATTTTCGGGCAATTGCTCACATAGATTTAGATTCATTTTTTTTTTAGATAAGTTGTATGAAAGTTGAATGTTTTCTAGCAATGTACAAATTAATAATTATCAATGTTTGCAAGTAATAGTCGAAAAAGTAATAATACATAGATGAGCATGACACCAAATAAGTGATATTGCATTTGAACACTAAAGTTGAAATGTACCTTGTTAAAAATTTTTTAATGTTGTGTCAAAGTAAATGTTTTAATAACGTATTAGCAATATTCCATTATTGTGATCTTGTTTTTTGTGTCATGAAATGTAAGAGTTATTTACAAGCTTCATTATATTTATGTTTATTTATATTGATATTTTGTGAATGGACTTGGTTAGCATACAAATAGCATATAGTCTACTTAACGTAATTTTCATGAAAGTATTTAGGCCTATTTAAAGAAAGCATTCATGTATATACAACATAAAGAAATCAAAACACTTCCAGTGGTTAACAACCTTTTTGGAGAAGATTCATGTAAATTATTCTAGTTATAGCAAAATAAATTTTATTTTAGATTTAATGTTTCTGTATATAAATACAATATAATGCAAGTTATTTTAGAAGTGCCCGTTTCATTTCTACCACTTTCTTTGCCATCATGTTTTTATTTAATAATAAAAAGCATAAAAATTATTTGATATTTTATTTAATCTTAGTCTCCAAATAATTTAATAATTAGAAATATTTTTAAATTCCACAAGTGTATATTAATTTAAAAACTTATTTACAATGCTTATTATTAAAATTAGACACTAATATCTATATTTTGTAGAATAGTCTTTTGGTGATACTACAAGACCTCTGCCTTTTCTTGCACCCCTGTACACAGTTTCTATGATATCGATCATTTCTTGTTTATCTTCTAAAGGCCAATTGATTTTGTTGTTATTACCTGTTCCCAAATCAATCATTATATGTTTGTTCCTGAAGAAAAACATGACTGTGCAAGGATCGTATAACTCGTACCTGAAAAAATCTAAAGTAAATAAAATATATAGAGCCTAATTAATTTAAACTTACATTTTATTAAAATCTGGAACTTCAGTAATATCAACTAAATATATAACAGCAAAATTTTTCACTTTCTCTGCAATGCTGTATAAAACTTCGTCCATTTTCATACAGGAAGGATCCCAGTCGTGACCAAACCGAATTACCTAAATAAATAAATATGGTTGTCAGGTTTGTTTTATGGTTTATAAAGTATTTCTGTTAGATTTGTCTTAACAGCTTCATAAAAAACAAACACTTTACATTTATCGAATTTATTGTTATTTTTAGTTGTGTTGAATTCTATTCAACTAGCTAAGAACAGAATCGTATATAAAAAAATATTAGATTTTATTACTATTGAAAGTATGTTTAAATGGAATATCATTCAGTACCATCCATGGCTTTAGATGTGCAACATTTTTTAAAGGCCTGGACAATTGTTTTGTTTTTATTTAAACCACCTTAGATGATGAATGCACACAATGTTTCAATCGGAACATTGTTGAACATTTGAAGCCCTTCACTCACGGGTCGACTGGTTTGGAATTTAAGTTTGAAATCAGTTGCCAATGAAATCGTTTGACAACCTTGCACGTGAAATAACATAGGAGATCGCTTATGGGTCGACTGATCTCCTATGTTGTTTCACGTGCAAGGTTGTCAAACGATTTCACTGGCAACTGATTTCAAACTTAAGTTGCAAACCAGTCGATCCGTGAGCGAAGGGCCTGACTCGAAATATAGCTATTGTCTTATACAAGTGACAGCTGAAAAATTATTAAAATGCAGTATGAATTTTTAACATAGTCTTATATGTTGGTATATATATATGGTAATTAATACCCATCCATTCGATTTTTCTTTAATTCTAAGAACATCAATTTGAAAGTTTGTAGAATGTATTTTTTTGTTAAAAATATTAAAAATTTTTGATGTAACTTCTTCATTGTTAATTTTTTCAAATTTAGATGTGTACAGCATTGCATTGTATGGCTTTTCATTGCCAGTTATGATACGGTAGAGAAACCTCTACTTGTGCCCATGAGTTGAGTGATGATGGTCGAGCAAAGGAGGAAGTGTCAAAAATATGCTCGTTAATCCGTAGTGGAAATTTTGTTCTTTCAAATAGTATATAACATAACACCAAACTTTTAAATTTGATTTGTTCAATTTTACCTTCAAAACCTGCATGAAAAAATCCAACCCAATACATCAATAGCTTACTAATTTATTGTACCGAGTACTAGGTCAATGCTTTGGTATGCTTTGTAAAAAAGGAACGGAATTGATACCTTTAGAGGGTGAATTCCAGATTATATGCAAACACGAAGACAGTGTAAATTTCGCAACAATTGCTAGATATAAATTACTTACTGAGTCGCTTATAAGGCAAATTGTCAAAAACGTTACCAAGTATAGAGAATTAGTAAAAATCACTATTGTAACAAATATTGGCAAAAAGTAGAAGTGCTCTTACATATGGTAGATATGCAACAAGTTTTAAAATCAGAATAGAGAATTGTAATGTAAAGCGTATTCCTCTAAGTCAAGTGTTAATCAAAACTAAAGTAAGCGTTTCTTTCACACTCTCCTAGAAAGTAAAGAAAAAAATATGAACCAATTCACTGCTAGTCGTTGTTGGTTTGATAGGTTCAAAAAAAAAGGAGTTCCACAATGTACAGATTTTTTATCGTAAAACTGAAAATACATAATGTAAACGAGTCCTTTTGCAATTTCTTATTGAAAATATTGTCATTATGTTTTCATTATTGGACAGAACACACCTATTATACAGTACAAAAATCATGAATTTTTGATGATGCACTTTATTTCACCTCTTAGTTGCGAGATACCGCTATTTTTTCATTAGTTTTAAAGTCGATTAAGTCAGTAGTAGATATACATGTTTGGACACGAATATTTGGAACTTGTGCTGGAATATCAAATGTGCATATAGAAAATTCATGATCATTCGATTTTGTAGGACCAGAATGTTTTTGTGCTAGATGAACCTATTCTACGCAAGATTCTTACGGCCTGTTTGCTTGCCGTAGCGCTTAGAATTTATTTACCATATGCATTTAATCTGCAGACGACTGTACCTGAACAATTCGTCTACACTGAATTGTCAAAGAAGTAGCATTTGTGGAGGATATACATTTGCACACAAATATTCGTGTCAAAAAGCCAAATATTCCTCCCCAAATGTTTGGAACTAGCTTTAGAAGTATTTGATATCGTGTGGATAGGCCTGCAGATTAAATGCATACAGTGAACAAATTCTAACCTCCGGCAGGCTATCGGACGTTCAGAAATGTCACTTATAATGAATTTCTCGTGTCCATTTAAACCTCCATTTAATCTGCAGACGATTGTACTAGCTGTATCGGCGTGTAAGTAATAAAATTATTAATAAACTTACCACAACTCTGTCTTCCTCGGACAATATTGCTTGGTCAACTTGCCACCCATTGTGTAAATGTGCTAACATATAAGACATGGTTGCTAATAATAAAATACAACCTTTCTTTAATATTTAAGTTAATTTGAAATTGTTTGTGTATTAGGTAATTTAATTCAGAAATCACTCTACTTAATGTTTACGTTTGTAACGTTCTGACGTCTAAGCGAATGTCAAATTTGTGCCAGTACTACCAACGTTGTCGCAGACGTTACACATACCAACCCAATAATAGTTGAACACCGTCAAAATTCGTAGGCATGGTTTGGTCACATATGTGATTTGGTGGAATTTCCGCGAGCGGCAAAATGCCCCACTGTGGAACAGATTGCCTTAAAAGTTGGCAAAAACTAAAAAAAGTTTATAATTTTAAGACTTTTTACTTTCTCGCAGAGTATAGTGATCATTCGAAAAATTTTTTTTTGAGATTTTGATAAATCTCGACTTCTTGATTGATTCTGAGTCGATTTGGCCCTTTGTGTGTGTGTGTGTGTGCACGATAACTCAAAAACGACTTCAGCTAGATCAGACATTTTGTATGTAGTCATTTTAGCTAAAAAGTAAACTCGTATCAACTTTTGGGTTCATTCGGAAAACCGGAAATGGTAGTTTACCTGCAATGGAATCGTTGGGCTGTAAGAATGTCTAGTCTGTCATTTTGAATGCGAGTATTCAAAGAAATCAATTGATTTTCGATAATTTTCAGATTTTCCCGGAAATGCAGGTGATTTTGACGTACATATGTAATTGTTAGTTTCGTGAATTTGATATTTTAGATTGTCCCAAAACGAATTGATGTCCGGAATGTAGTTTTTAAGTGAGGACGTGAGAAAATTTGTGATTGTCTCGACATAGTTTCCATCTTGGAGCAGGGCATTATTAAATTTTCAATAAGGAGTTTTGAATGATTTTGCATCAGCATTGATAACTGACACATACTGCAGAGTGGTCGGAAAAAGATGGTAGTATGGAAACATGAGAGATAGTATTAAGGATGTTTGACACGTAGAATCTATCTAATCTGGAGGAGCTCTGAGGGGTTACAAAAGTATGACCTTGACGGGTTGAGAAAAATTCATTCCAGACATCAAACAAAAATAAATCATTTGTGCACGCTTGCAAAGCACTTGCAAGCCTACGTTGCCTTTCATTAGACCCACACCTATCTTCTGAATTTAGAGTGCAGTTAAAATCGCCACCAATAATAATTTTATTGTTGAAGCTGTTTGCTATCCTTTGTTTTAGAATTTCGACTATTTCAAGTGCTTTTGTTTGGTCGTGAGGCACATAAATATTAAGAAAAACATAAACATTTTGTTTATGTTGAAGAACAGCTTCTTGCAAATGACCTTCCACTAAAATGGCGTTGGAAATTGGAGAAAACATTCTACTGTCCCAAGTAACACATTGGAGTAACTATATGACCAATATATTATATAACTACTGTGAAGGTATGAAGATATGTTGCGCGATTCATGCAAATTAAAGTCTTATCAAAAAGGAGATTTGCCGGCGGCAGATGTTTGCAAAAAAACTGGAAAATGTTTCCCCGTGTCAAGAGGGCCTAAACAATAGGCGAGCGCCCGGTCAGATACAAAGGTTTGCGCCAACAAAAGGTTCTATTCACCAAAAACATCTCGGCGACGCGCCAAATGGTAAGTTGTTTGACCAAGGTCGCTCTATGGGTTGCCAAATGTTCAAAACCGCTTCCGGGTTGTGACAGTCAGGAAAGTCCCGACGTGAGAGGGCGTGGTCGAGTAAAGGAACCAAAGCTGCCTCATTGGTCGTAAAGAGAGGTACTAATCGGTTGTTCTTCCGAAGGAGGGAACCTCGCGAAAAGAGTAACCCTGATGGGGCGAGAGAAACCGGTCAGTCATTGACAGGTAGGGGGTGCGTCCGTCCGGGGGGTTGATCGGGAGCGGCCTTCTGGCGGCAGGGTCACAAGAGTCAGTCACAACGGTCAGTGAGATAGAGAGCGTCAACGCGGACGGTCGTGACAGTTAGATAGAAAGAGTTGAGTGAATAG
>JAWQRP010002800.1:0-14689 GCA_033557875.1 Quadriops clusia | reverse complement strand
GTTCGCCAACAATCATCGACGTTTGTTTGCCAACAGTTGATCAACTGTTGCTCAACAGTTGTTCAGCTGTTGCTCAACAATGTTTGCTTAGTCTGTCTCCGGCTTAAAGCCGGGCAACATTTAATTGGTTCGGCACATACGCAATTCTAAAGCCACGCAACCAGCAACATCCCGAAATTAAGCGTTTAGGTAAACGAAAGTGGTTAACAGGAATAAAAGGACAGTTCCACCAGGATGATATTATATTACCCGACAACATGATCTGCTTTCTCTCTGAGAGAGCTCCACAAACCAGGGGCTCCCAAGTAACGCCCCGCTGATGAACACAAAATTGGGACGAACGGGCGAACAAAGGCGGCTGTCTGGGATCCCAGTAATCAACCAACTTAGCTAAAAGCTACTGGAAGTACGATCCCAATCAGAAGCCCGCGACCCCTAATAAAAGGCAAAAATGGCAACACTCAATCCCGCAATGAAACAGACTACGCGACAATAAAACCCCGTCGGTGCCTTACCAAAAATAATACGAAATTAGCTGAAAAAGAAATCAATTGAACGAAATACACATAAAACAATAAAATGTAAGAAAACTTTCATCGTAACAAATAGCATTTGATTGTGAATTGATTTACCCTGAATTTGATTTAATTGCATGACCTTGGTGAGTAAGAATGAATTATTAATTATGTTCCTGCACTGCAGTTGACCTTGTAATTATCGTGAGAAGGAGATACCTTTTGACTGTTATGAAATTGTGTTACCTTTATAATCGTTAGGTAATTATTCATTGAATTGCTTGGACCCAAACTTGGTTATTGCAAAATATTTATTGATTAAATTGAATTATCATGTTTATTGGTCGACCATAATTGATGTGTGTGTGTGTTCGCGAGAGAGAGAGAGAGAGAGAGAGACGGAATGACCCTCCCCCTATTGCCACCTGCCGGCGTTCATCGAAACCAACCAAACAACTATGCACAACTCGTGAACGAGTGGACCAAATACTGCGCCACTAACGAAGATCAAACTAGCGACACCTATTCTCTAACTACGGAATTGAAGAAAACTAAAGAAAGAAGAAAACAAATATTCTTAGCCTGTATTGTGTCCCACGCCTGGAGACGGCAGCCAACGAATCCAAAACTCCCAGAGGAACGGCGTTGAAGATATTCCCAAAGGCACTGAACAATTTACCACAATGAACTCAACCCCACGAAACCTTTCACTCTCAACCGCCCCCCGACACTGTCCGATCTACTGCCATCCGGGACCACCTCCTAACGACCGACCGTCCCCTTGGACTCTCTCTATCTGACTGTTAACGGCCCGACTCTTCACGACTAACTACCTGACTTTAGTGTTCAGCAAGAAGGTCGCTCTCGATCAACCCTCTGACTGACCCACTTTCTACCTGTTAATGACTGACTGGGTTTTCTTGGCCATTCAAAACTGTTCCAGCTCCACGCGGCCTACCCCCTCGGAAGAACAACCAACCACCGTTTAGTACCTGTTCCTGGGCGACCAATGGAGCAGCTTTGGTTCCTTTACTCGACCACGCCCCCTCACGTTGGGACTTTCACTTTTTTCTACTCAAACGTTGGTACTCCTGTAGCTTCTCGACACCCCTGACGAGGCTTGTTCTGGCGACCATATGTTTCCCATTAGCTGTTTCCGCTCCCTCGAGACGTTCCTTTTGAATAGAGCCTTTGTCGGTACAATGCTTTATTGTTTGACCGGGCGCTCGCCCTTTTGTTTGACCATATTGACACGGGGAAACATTTTCCAGTTTTTTGAAGACATCTGCCGCCGGCAAATCTCCTTTTTGATAAGACCTTAATTTGCATGAATCGCGCAATCTATCTTCCTGATATGTTGTTCAACAATTTATTATATAAATGCAAAAGAATTCTAGTGAACATGGGCAATTCCGGTATTATAAGCTCATCCGAAGTAATACTGGCGTAATAAGAAAGAATACTGTAGGCATATAAAGTTTCAGAATCCGCCAAAACGAAAACTTGTTATGCCCCATTTGGTAGGTTTATTTGGATTATATGTTATAAAACAAATTTTCGTTTCAACTTGATAACTGATTCGCCTGCATATATATTTTTCTCAGGTATTCAACCCTCCACAAATTTTGAATTGATTTATTGATATTTACTAATTCCTTGAATTCTTGTTCTAAAGTCTGTCTTCCTAGAATCTATTGTTTTCAAATGCAACAGCTAAAATATTTTATTGAAGCATCTTCTTAACACATTAGAAAAAAAGAATATTTTTATATTAGCTTTAGTTAACCAACACTTCTGCATATTTGGCAAAAGTTTCGTGCTCATATTCAGAATGACTTAGAGAGAAGTTCAAAATTCCTTACTCATCCTGTGTGCCATCTAGAATTCTTGATAAAAGTTTTAGCCCTCAAGTTCATTTTAGCGTAGTTGTTGGTTCCCGTTATAATTTCGTATACGGGCTCATTATTAGTGAAGAAAATGATACTTCTACAAGAAATTGAATCGGTGCGTTGATATTGGAAATTTTTGTGCACATGAAATAAATCTGTTGCTTATAAAAGAGAAGAGATGATGTTACTATCCCAGAAAAATTAAAATGTAGTTAAATTATTGAGCACTGGTGATAGAGGTGGATTTGCAACAAAAACAAAATTTTGAAGAGGATGTGAAGAGCAAAATTCAGAAAACCTAAAAGTTGTCGTTACTTGCAAAAATCAAATTGCGGTGTTGATCGATCCGATCAATAGGTTGCAAGCTGCTGTATTTTCAGAATATCTCAAATGGTGACGAAAAATATTTTCTTGAGGTATGTAGGTAAGAGACATATGTTCAGATAACTTATATAAAGGGTGAAAAAAATAAATATCCACTGACCCATTTGAGGTAGGTACCATCAGTGACCAACTAGTATGCTCCTCTTACGGACGGGATTAAAGAAAACGACGTAAACAAGTGCATTTAGTGGTAATTGCCCCTGAAAATCCCGCATGTTTATGTGATCGTTTCTAAAAATATCGCACTATGGGAAAATACAAAATATAACATTTTCTTTGTGTTGAAGATTAATAAACTTGAACTAATTTGTTTCATTCAAAAATTAAAATGTCCATTCTTGTTGGGACCCCCTATACAAAGCGGCAAGATCGGAAAATAGTCGTGTCGCCGTAGCTATGCGTAATAATAAATTAAAGTCCATATTCAAAATGTCGCCGGAGCGGCGACTTCGGAGTGGAAAGGGTTAAAAGAGGACTTCGTTAAGGTCAAGTATATTCAGTTAAGGTAAAGAAAGGAAAATTCCACCGTTGCGTTCAAGAATTTTTCAATTTATTCAAACCATGTGGCCAATAAAGAATTACATATTCATGTTTAATTTGTGTTGTGCTCGTGGTGGCGCTCATGATGGTGCTCATGGTGGCGCGCATGATGGTGTGCTTGGTGGTGACGTGAGTGGTGCTTAGAGTGGTGGTGACCTTCGCTATGATTGTCACCCTCATGGTACTTGCGAGCGTGGTGATGTCTGGCATGATGGTGGTGCTCGTGCTGGTTTCCTGGGGGAACGAAAGTAACCTTAAGAACCTTCTTCTTTAACAGTTATGGTGGCACTTACGGCTGTGATGGTGGTGATGATCCCTGCTTTTCCCAATTTGACCAGAACCATTGACGCTGCCTCCAGCTAAAAAGTTAGAGTTAGATCACAGTCGAGTTTAACTTTTATTATGTTAAGTTAGGAAGTTATTATATTACGTTAGGAAGTTGCTATGTTAAGTTAAGAAGTTGAAGTTTCACCTGATAAGTGTGATCCGAAGCTACCCAAACTGTTTGCTCCTTGCACTAAACCAGCTGCTAAGGAACTACCAACATTTTGGGCACCTGAGAGGAACGAATTTCCTGCTTGGGCTAAAGTTGCAGATCCTGGGAAAGAGAAGCCTGCACTTCCGGATGCTCCAGCAGATCCTGAACTTCCTGAATTCATGTTTAAATTGCAATTAATTTCCTATCTGTTACAATGAATTTGGTCTCTTACCTCCGGAAGCTGATCCAGAACCGGAAGAATTAGAACCAGAAGAACCAGATCCCGAACTACCTACTATAAAAAAAAACAAATAATTTTTATGTTTCTCAAACGGATGTGTTTCTAGGCATGATTTGAATATCTAAATGTTAAGTTACCATTGAAGTTGAGCTTAGTCTGTATCTTACCTGATCCACTGCTATTTCCACCGAAACTAAAGCTTCCCGGAAAAGAACTAGTAGCGTTTTGGATATTGTGTACGGCTTGTTGAGCAAATTGACTGGAAGCATTTATGCCACCTTTAATAGCACTTGAAATTCCGCCAACAATATTACTAGCAATGTTTCCGCCTTCCGAAATACCTGATGAGACTGAGGAATACATAAGACTTATTACCAAGGCGCAATGTTTCAGCGATTACAATTCTGACCATTCTTTGCGTACCGATGTGTTCCTTTTAAACGGGCGATGAAGATTGAAAAATATTAAAATAGGTAGTTTATGCAAGTTTGTACAAAGGAGAATACGAAAATGGAGGTAGTTATTAGAGTAGGTTCAAGTTTGTAAATATAGTTGAAAAATTAAAGGTCAGAAGTGTAAGACTTTGTATAGCAGTCTATACATAAGTGTATAGAAGTTAAGTAAAGTTGATTGAGTGGTTATACTTAGAAAGTGGATAGCTTACTTGCACCCCCTATGGCGTCACTGGCGGATCCTTTTCCTGAGCCGGAAGCTCCTGATCCACCAGATATTCCAAATCCTATTGATCCTGATGCACCTCCTGAGGACGATCCACCTCCTGAGGACGATCCACTTCCTGAAGACGATCCACTTCCTGAGGATGATCCACCTCCTGAAGATGATCCACTTCCTGAGGATGATCCTCCTGCTGACCCTGATCCACTTCCTGATCCAGAACCGCCACTGCTTCCATTTATAGATGCTGTATATCCGCCTCCATCTGTAACGGATCCTGTGCCACCTGATCCCCCTGAAGAAGAACTTCCAGATGTTGTTTGTCCAGATGCTGTAGTGGATGTTGTACTTGAAGTGGCGCCTTCTGAGGAACTAGATGATCCACTAGAACCGGAAGATCCACCAGAACCGGAAGCTCCACCAGAACCGGAAGCTCCACCAGAACCGGAAGCTCCACCAGAGCCGGAAGCTCCACCAGAGCCGGAAGTTCCACCACTTCCGCCTATTCCAACGCTAATTCCTCCTCCGATTCCGACCGATCCTCCGCTGCTGCCAGATGAACCACCAGCTGAAGATCCACTTCCAGATGATCCTCCACTTCCAGATGCTCCTCCACTTCCGGAAGCTCCACCACTTCCAGAAGCACCACCACTTCCAGAAGCTCCTCCACTTCCAGAAGCTCCTCCACTTCCAGAAGCTCCTCCACTTGTTGAACTATTTCCTCCAGCGGAACCTCCACTACTTCCTGAACCACTTCCACTTATTCCAAATCCTCCGGACTCGTTAAAACCTCCTCCAATGCCGCCAATACTTATGCTTCCTCCTTTTGAGAAACCAATGCCGCCACTTCCGGATCCTCCAGTACTTCCTGACCCTCCAGCGCTTCCTGAACCTCCAGCGCTTCCTGACCCTCCAGCGCTTCCTGAACCTCCAGCGCTTCCAGATCCTCCAGCGCTTCCAGATCCTCCAGAGCTTCCAGATCCTCCAGCTCCTGCAGATCCTCCAGCACTTCCTGAACCAGTACCTCCTGTTCCAATTCCTGCGGACTCGCTAAAGCTTCCTCCAATGCCTCCAATACTTACGCTTCCTCCTTTTGTGTAACCAATACCGCTACCTCCAGAAGAACCAGCGCTACCAGATCCACCAGCGCTTCCTGAACCTCCAGCGCTTCCTGAACCTCCAGCACTGCCAGAACCTCCAGCGCTTCCAGAGCCTCCTGCGCTTCCAGACCCTCCAGCACTTCCACCAATACTTCCTCCAATACTAACAGAACCTCCCTTTTGGAGAGAAACTGAAAAAACCGCTTACAATTCTTCCTCTGAGACAATTAGAACAAAAGTAATTGATACTTACGTTGAGGTTTAGAGAATCCCTCTGAGGCTAAGAGGCAGCATATCGTGATTACGAGAAAGCCTTTCATATTGCCAATGTTTTCCAACGACTGACCAATATGAAATGGTTAAGTCGGGCGGTCACGAGCGAATTTGTACTTCAGCTGGAACTTCAGGTATCTGGAAAGCTGTTTTCCATAAAATGGTCACAATGCAGCTTTGCATATGGAGTGCCGTTTGAATGCTAAAAAAATATTTCAACGCTGCATTTTTCCCGTAATCGCTTCGGGAATTCGAGGATTCTAATCAATATTCAATAACACGCGTTTCGAGTGTACGTATGATGACCAATCAAAACTTTCCTTTAATGTATTTCACTCATTTTCATTTCATATATTTAACTAATTTTTATTGCGCATTCCTCAATAATGGCGGTGTTATCTTCGGGGCGCCAGTTTTGCATATTTTAGTTAGATAGTGGTGTGCAAATTGAGGATGAGGCATTTTAAAATGGTGCACAGCAATTTCAATAATGATTATTATAATCAATATAGGTACAGACGCCTGTCCTTTTACATACATTAACTTTAAGAAAGATCATCCTTCTTCTTTACTTATTATTATGATTGTTGAGAGGTGGTTTCTGATTGGTCCCTGCACTTCGACGTATTGGTCCTTTGTGTCTTCCTTTATCCCGCTCTACAGCAGTTCTATGCCTTTGACAAAGTCCAGGAGATGCTTATAGTGCTCTTTCTTGATGACCTCTGGTTCGAGGTGTCTTCTTCCTCCCCACACCCCCTACACATTGGGTTTTCTTCGAGTCCCATTGTGTGCTTGTGCTTTTTGAGTGGACACTGACCTGTTAGTAGACCTGTCAGTGTACGGACCTCTCCTTTACTGAGGTCTGGAGGGTTTTAGTCTTCTCCTTGGCTCAATTTGTATGTTCCTTTTATATTTATAATTTATTGCCAGAAGTCGATGATCTTAATAAATTGTAACCAGTTGATTGACAAGCGTCGCCTTTTTTTAAATTTTTTTGATTTGCCTAAGATGTAATGTTTTCGTCAAAATGTCTATCTGGAACTTGTATTTTACTTTTTTATCTTTTTCATTGATTTATGAACTGTGTTTGTCATTATCAATTTTTTATACTACTACATAATATTTTATTTTCACGATTTTTGTTACACCATTTTTTTATGAGTATACAACCATTTATTTGGTTCTGATAAACACCTTTCTTTAAAAATGTAAATGTGTGTTTTACAGAGTTCTGAAGTCGTGCTTGTAGACAGAGACAAAACCGATTGCTAACGATTTCAATAAAAATAAAAATTAGAAATTCTTTTTTATTTAATTGAAGCGTTGAGTATACGAAGGGCTAATTCAATACTGGTTGGATTTTTTTCATTATTTTGGTTACTTAGCCTTAATGACCACATAGAAGCACTTTTTTGGTTTTTTACTTTCTTCTAGTATTTAGCCAAAACAACATTTCTGTTGAGTTCGCCCAAATGCAGTTTTCAAATGCGTCATTCATAAGATTCAGTTCAAAACTCATAAAAACTACCCCTTGATATTGCAATAAAGACGAGTTTTGGCATTATTTTTCCACTATAATTTGAATACTAGACGAAACACATATTTCAAAATACGTTGCAAAATATTACATGTAATCATTTAATTTCAAACAGAAAATATCCCACATGCAACCACCCAAAATAGCATTCTTTAGGAGATATGTGTATTTAAATATTTCCCCATCGATGCATAATATGTACTCCACACTCAACGGGTATTTCATTCCAATAACACATGGGCTGAAAAATCCCGGGCCTAATAAAGTAAACGCGTTGTTTTTGTTCAAAATTGGCTTTATTCATCAACGTAATCTGCGTCAACAGCCAAACACTCATTCCAGCGCCGCACATTGGGACGAGTGAATGGGTCATGCTGGACATCCGTTTTTCTCAGTAATTATCTTGGCCATTTTAATGAGATTTTAAGAATAAAATAATCTATTTTAAATGTCTCAAATGACAAAATTTCGTATTAATTCCTCCATTCCGGTATGTTTAGTCGTTTTGTAATCGGTGGTATAAGTCATTGCAATGGCCAGATATAAAATCTGGTTAAAAGGGGAGTAAGCCCTTCTCTCGCATTTCAGTCAGTCGTCAGCCACTTCACACATATCAGTATTTAGAAATAGTAGGTCTTAAGCAAACAGATTTAAGATATTATTAAGTGCAGAAATAAGTGAAATAATAACATAACAAGTAAACAATAAACAGTAAACAGTAAACAATAAACAGTAAACAATAAACAATAAACAGTAAACAGTAAACAGTAAACAGTAACCAATAAACAGTAAACAGTAAACAATAAACAATAAACAGTAAACAATAAACAGTAAACAATAAACAATAAATAAACAAAATAACTTAATGACACCCTCCTCCCCATCACCAAATGAGTTGTAACAACCTTCAACTTTCGTTCATTCGTTCATCCTCTGACTTTGTGTCGCAGTCCTAGGTCGAGGAGTCAGTTTCCTTGGTATCGCAAAATAGAAGATCCATTACTTCTGGAGACATATTTTCACGTTGCTTGAATAATGATTGCTCAGATGTGTGATCAATGGATCTGACGATATCAATAAATTATTAAAAATGTCCTCATTCGTACATTTTCTATTAAGTTTTCTGGACCTACTCTCTCTAAATTTACGAAAGTCTTTAATTCTAGCTTCCTGAGCTTCCTCGGAAAGTTGTCCTATGGGCACCAACGCATTTTTAATTATATCTTCTCCGTGAATTAATATCTTGTGTACCGTGACAGGCATATAGTACCATGAGTATTTGCTGATAAATAGCGCAGTCGTTTCTTTAGCGTATATTCCAAATTTTTGCGCATTGATTGATTTCCTTGTCGATAATGCTTGCAATATAACAGTAAATCTGCGAATTAACTGTTCATCGAATCCGATTATTTCTGCCGTTACACAAGGGTCCTCAAAGAATTTACGGGCAGTATTGCCGTCATTACATGTTTCCACTCCTTGCTTTACTCTATCTACATGTAATCCCAATTTAATCCGAAATTTGTCCTGTATTTCTTTCTTCCGATTTTGCTGAAATTCTCTGTATTCAGAAGTTGAAGCCGACCACTTCTCAAAGTCTAAATTACATGATACATGGAGAAGAAACTCAAAAGATCGAATTTTCGCATGTAAGGATGATATTCCAAACGAGTAGAACTCCTCGTTCGTCGTTCTCTTTTCTATTAATTCCAAATTATTCATTATTTTGGGTGTTGCTCCACAAATAAAACACCTCATGGCAGAACTTGTCTCCATAAGAGCGTTACAGATTTTTTCATCAACCATTGTTAACAATAACAACAACAAATCTGTGATTAATTTTTACATTTTCGATACTCGTAGGTTGAAGTACTCCTATCCCAGATTCAACACTTGCCACCTCATCTCTGATCACCTCTTTAGTTTCTTTGCAAAACGCAAATCGAATTGGTCTACAGTACCTAGTAGATGATGGCTTGCAATTTTCCCAAATTACTCGTGAATTGGTTGAATCAAACAATTTAATGGGTACAAGTGAGGTCATAAAGCAAGAGGACTCATCTACATCTCGACATTCAGCAAAGTTCTGTTTATAAATACTTTGACCGGAAGAACCATCACAACCCCATTTGGAAATTACAGTTAAATGAGAAATATTGTCCTGATAGTTAGTTTTGATCGATGGAAATGCGATTATCATTCGCTTTATTGTTAAATCGAGGAGGGCCTGCAGCGATACGCTTGCTTCTTTTTCGGTGACTGAAATATGGTTCGGGAAGTACTCTTTCTTTGCCTTTTGAACTTGATAATAGGAAGGAAATATATGAAACCCTTCATTATCGGCATCGTTCCTTAAAGCTGTATAGTTTGCTTTGGACAAGTTGATAAAAGTTGTCAAAGAGAGAGCTTTTTCTTTCGAAAATGCAATGATTTTGGCTGGTGGCTTTAAGACTTCATAGCACGCGTTTTTTATTTTTGATGCTGCATCTTGGTTTTCAGTCAAGAACCCTAGAATTTCAGCCATATCTGTTTTGCCCTCTTTTCTAAAATTCATTTTGGCCGCGAACAGAAGCTCGTCAGCCGAAAATTCATTCCTAAGCTCTTCTGCTCTTCTCCTTTTATGGCGTTCTGAGCAGTCATAAAATTGTTTTTGTTCAATGGCTGCTCCAGACAATTCGTTATCATCGGTCAGCAGTCCTCGTATGTCAAATTTTAGATTTAGCCAATCAGCATTCTTTTGTAAAAATTTATGTTTATTTCTGGAACACTGTGACCATCTTCGTGTTAATTGTTTGCAAAACAACCGAAATTTTGCCTCCAAGTGGCCGATCTTAACACTCGATAAAGCAAAATCAACATTTTCCAGTATTATATTGGTAATACTCATGTAGTCCTCTTTGTCGCCAATAATTTCTAGTTGATTATACAAATCCCTGTTTGTTTTAAACATATCCATTTTTCTTTGAACTACGCTTTATGAGCACAAGTAAAACTGAAGAGAAAAATATATCAACGACACATGTCATTGACCTTAATAAAGGAGATGTCCGTACACTGACAACCATATTAACAGGTCACTGTCAATTCAAGAAACACTTCTCGTAGAAGACCAAATGTGTAGGGGATGTGGGGAGGAAGAAGAAACCTCCCTAATCTTTCTATGCTACTTCGGAGCCTTCCTGCCAGCAGGCTCGGGACTCTATGATCGACAAAGTTTGAACCAGAAGAGATTAAAAAAGCAAACAGCTCGTGGACTTCATGAAAGATATAGAACTGCTGTAGAGCAGAATAAAGAAGGGCACAAAGGACCAATAGGTGGAAGTGCAGGAACAAACTGGGCACCACCTCAGTGAAATTAATAATAATAAATAATAATGTAAACAATGAGTGTTTACTCGAAATTCCCAGAAGGTCGCAGGTGGTCGCAGCTAATTATTATAGTTTTTCAAAGTTTATCACTTAAGGTTATATTTAAAGTTAAGAGCTTAAACAGTTTTAAACATTTTTTTAAATCACGACTTGAAATTTTGGGTAGAAGCACAAGAATTCGGAAAGAACGTGTTTAACTAATTTTAATAGTTTCTTTATGGAAATTGCTCGGAAATGTAAACAATAACGTAATAAACAGGAAAAAAATCTCTAGAAACATTTTGAGAACTACAGTTAGTTTCTAAGTAATAAACGTGCAACTAATGCAATTTAGTAGGTAATTCTATTCTAACAATTCAGTTTAAATAACCAATAATGGTTAAAGATTTTTGTTGTTTTGATCACCTAATCCTTTCATTGGTGAGTCAGAGAGAGGTTTGGTGAGTTGAAAGAATCAAAATTTGAACTTTCGCATTTCAGCCCATGTCTAGCCAAATGCATTGGGTAGTTCCAATGTGCGTCGTCCTGGATTTAGTTTAGTTTAAAGAATCGTCCTAGATTTAATTTAGCTGACATAATCGTCCTAGATTTAATCGCCTCTGATCATATGAATAATCAGAAGAAAATCGTCTTTCGTAGATAGGACCCATATATTACGTAGTGTTCGCATACGAACGATACTATAGTATTCCTGACAGTGCGAGATGATTTATTTCTATACGAAAACTGAATGCAAAAACAAATTTAAAACTACTGCCTACACAATAGACATCATCTACCTAATGACAATCTACAATTTTAATGAAGAGCAGTCCCAAAGAGGTGGCCCCAATTAGCTCCACGTCATTTAGCTCAGTGTAATCGTCAAATGGCTGTAATTAAGAGCTTTTTTTGTCGCCTTAAATCTAGAGACCTTTGCCAACGTCTTCGGCTGCACTAATGACTCTAAAAGGGGGCGTAAGTATTTTTAAAAGGCAACTTCGAGTATAAAGGCTTCTTTGATCTATTAGCGGACTAATAACTTGCAATATTCGCCGGGCTCTAGTCCTGCTCTATCCTTTACCCTTTGCGTTCTAGGAGCCTTGTTGTTAGTATTTGTGTTAGTACCCAGCATGTGGCCTCAACTTTTACTAACTCCTCAGCATTTACTAACTTCTTTACTACAGACTCGTTTTTATTTTGCAGTTGTTTGCACTTTATTGAAGAAAGTTCGCAAACGCAAACGATTTGATTTATTTTTTGTTACTTGGAAGTTCGTAATTTAATGGTGAATTTAGACTTATTGGCGATCTGTCAGAGGGCCCTTTTCATGTAACGTCCCTCCGAGGCTTTCAGCGAAAGTACAAGGCCTTCGAACATAAATTCGGTTTTATTTTATTGCTCGAGTCGTTTGTCAATCGGAAAGAAACAAGTTAAGTTTGGTGCTTTGGGGTCAAAGTACGCGAAATGAACTTTCTGGTTTTAGGGGTATGAATTTCGCTTTTACTTCTTATTCTCTTTCATTTAGATTTTCTTTTATTTATATTTTATTATTTATATTTAATTATTTATATTTCATTATTTATATTTCATTATTTATATTTAATTGTTTATATTATATTACTTTTATTTCTTTTTTAATAAGATGAATAAGAACGTATTAAACAATATCTTTGGTTTTTTTCTTCAGATTTTATTATGTAATAGAAGAATAAAGTCCTCACCCAGCAATTCCACCTGATTCCATATGGTTGGCCAAAGTGACATCGTCACTCCAAACATCAAACTGCCACTTCCGCAATCCCAAGACGCCACACAAAACGTTTCCGGTGTGGATCCCTATTCTCATGTCGACGTTGAAGCCTGTGCGATCTCGAACAAACCTGAGTACACAAATAGAGGTAAGTGATGCTCAAACATTTGCGGTAACTAGAAATATGTACATATGGATGTATAGGTATTATTTTACAAAAGCAAACATGTTAGACAATAAATAACATGTTCAGGAATAAATTTTAAGCCTTCTAACCTAAAACTGGATGTATAGCTTGTAAAGAATTAAATGACCACATTTGTATCTTGCCACTTACTTGTCTGCCTAGGCTTGCTTCTATGTAGGTTTGATCATGATTCAAAGTAAATGATGCAGATAAATATATAAATATTTTATAAGTATAGATTATATCGATTGTGTCACATCATTGTTGAGGTTTCGCGTATTTGAATCACCAAACATATGTAGAAAATGCGTTTGAAAACCCAAGTTACCATTCGTTAAAATTGCAACCGCATCGCCGTCGCGGTGCTTTGTAAAGATAGCAATTATTTAACGTTAAATAAAATCTATTAACAAAGTCGTCCTTAAAAGCTACAAACATTTTATATTTCCTTAGCAGATCAAACCTACAGAGAAGCAAGCCTAAAGCCGACTGATTCTGCAACAATGGACTCATCTCAGAAGCCGAAGCCGCACGATCGTCCGCAGTCGCTTAGAATGTTCTCACCGTATGCATTTAATCTGCAAACGACTGTACGAGATGCGCGAGTAGCAAAAAGTGGTAATTTAATTCTTCTCAAAGTGTACATTCGAAAAGGGAGCGATAACAATTACTAACACTGAAAGGTTGACAAAGGCCAGAAGGGCAACAAAAGGGTAAAAAGGGGACAAAACAGATTGTGTAAAAAGGGGACAAAACAGATTGTGTAAAAAATTGGGGAAAGTTTTAGGGATGCGCCCGACTCTCATGTCGTTTCCCTTGATAACCTGGAAAATCCGGGAAAATTGTAAAGTGACATGACGAATAGAAATATTACGCAGGAATGGGGATTTCCTTGGGAAAAAATGATGGCAATAATACTTTGCTCTGGGAATTCAAGCACATTCTTTGTTTATGAATATATGACTTGAATTTATACTGCGATGATTTGTATTCTAAGGATGGATGAATGTAAAGGACTCAAGGAACAAGGGTGACAATTTTAGGATCTAAATAATGTATAGTGTATCTATTAGGTATTGAAATGGTAGAAATAAAATTTCCAGTACCTTCCTGACAAAGTCTTTATATATTTTTATCACAAGGCTACCGGTTTCGTCACAGTTCTATGGCATCATCAGGCCTCTAAAATGATTGCATCATACAAATTACTTTTAGGGTTCAAAACTTAAAATCTATTATACAGGAGTGTCCCAGAATTTACACTATAATTGTAAGAAATAAATACATATAAACTTACTTGTAGTCTAATCATCCCCTATTATATTCGCATCAACTCTGCAAGTTATTTCCATTTTTCCATTCACTGTCTGAGTCTATTTTATTCGGTATTTTCTCTATGGTATAACAATTTAAAATTTTGGACATTCACACGACAATACATTCGGGCTAACTATTGCTTTACAATAAAATACTTTTTTGGTATATATAAAAACCTGAGTATTTGAATCTAATGGATGTTGAAGTACAGATTGTTTTATCTTTTAGTATACGTAAATAGAATCGGTGACTATAGAACAGTTTTCTCTAAATGCAAGTACATACTAAATCTCCAAAAGTATAGGTGGCGCGCGAGCTATGCCGGAGCCACAGTGTCCTGTAGTATTAGTTTATAAAGGGGTCTATAATTTATGTCTCCTTGTTCATTGAGGCAATTTAAATTTTGGTTGTATCTAAGTTTATCAATTTCATAATTTTCAAGTAATTTCAAT
>JAWQRP010002799.1:0-14693 GCA_033557875.1 Quadriops clusia | reverse complement strand
TTAGTTGGGCCCAAACTTCGTTATTGCAAAATGTTATTGATTAAATTGACTTATTATGTTTATTGGTCGACCATAATTGATTTGTGTGTGTGTGAGAGAGAGAGAGCCAAACGGAATTATCCTCCCCCTATCGCCACCTACCGGCGTTCATCGAAACCAACCCAAATAAACTATCGCCACTCTCGTGAAGATAACGAGTAACTAGCGACACCTATTCTCTAACTACGAAATTGAATAAAACTAAAGAAAGAAGAAAACAAATATTCTTAGCCTGTATTGTGCCACTCCTGGAGACGGCAGCCAACGAATCCACAGCTCCCAGAAGAATGGCGTTGAAGATATTTCCAAAGGCACTGAACAACTTATCACAATGAACGCAACCCACAAAACTTTTCACTCTGAACCGCTCCCAACACTCGGATATCGTCGCCTGGCTCAACTCTGACTACCCAACTTCCCTACTCGGCTGTTGTGACTGACTCTCTCTTTGTGGTGACTGACTGACTCTCTCTCTGTGGTGACTCTCTGACGCAAGAAGACTCTTGTCTCTCTATCCGACCCTACGCTCTCTGCCTTGTGAGACGCTCCCCGACTGTCCTAGTCGTGGTGACTGCTAACTCTCTGCGGTGACTGACTGACTCTCTAGTCGCAACAAGACTCTTGTCTCTCTATCCGACCCCACGCTCTCTGCCTTACGAGAGCCTCCCCGACTGTCGGTTCCCGGGAACGCTACCTCACCGACTAACTCTCTGACCGACTCTATGGAACCTGTCTCTCTGACTGTCTGCCGCCCGGCTCACGATCAACCCCTCGGACGGACTCACCTCTCTCTCCCTGTTAATCTGACTGGCTCTTTCTCGGCCAATGAGAACTGTTCCAGCTCTACGCGTGAAGAACAACCAACCACCGCTCAGCACCCATCCCTGGGCGACCAATGGGGCAGCTTTGGTACCGATCCTTGACCACGCCCCTCTCCTGTCCGGACTTTCGTAGTTTCTTGACAACCTTGAAGCGGTTCTGGAACATCTGGTAATCCATTTGAGCGACCTTGCCCAAACCACTTTAACATCTGGCGCTCGCCCTTTTCTCTGGCGCGCCTCTTGACAAGGAAATATTTTCCAGTTTTTTTGATGACACATGTGTCGCTGGCAAATCTCCTTTTTGATAAGAGCCTAATTTGCATGGATTGCGTATCCTATCTTCATACCGTCACACTATATATATATACCTTTATGCACATTTATAAATTCGTCGACCCATGCTTTCGAGGACAGATAAATACGAATTCGATTGTTAGAAATTCGCGAGGCGTACAGAATATTCTTAGGACTGACTAAACTGCCAACACCAAAGATATATTGATTTTTCTGACTTCCGTTAATTGAATCAAATACAATAGCTTGATCACGTTTTGGGAAAATTGTTTTACTACTATTGGAACCATTTAGGATTGCAGCAAAGGTTGGATGACCATTTTGTGTGTTATTCATAGCGGTATTTTGCGAACCTTCATCGAGGGAAGTTGCGTTTACGTTATTGTTCTCCATATAAAAAAGGTAAACAGACTATGTAAATGGAAGTCACACCTGCTAAGGTGCGAAGCTGGTGGGGGCACCTCCACGCAATTGCGTAGAGGCACCTGATAGTGAAATATTTATAAACACCTATATGATAGTATATGGAAAACACGAGGCAAATGGATTAATTGACTATTTCAGTTTTGATTATTGTTTCCAATATCTATTTAATGTGTGAATTGGTTACGTCTACTTGAATGTAGTACGTTGGTATATGATGGGACAAGTACTGAGTAGATCATGGTTCGTTAATTTTTTTGTTTCTTATTTTTTCATATTTTTATAAAATTTGTGAAACATTCAATGTGGCTTTATAAGATTTTACATGTTACAAACTCATGCCAAAAATTGAACGTAGTCGATAATTAATACACAAGATATTTAATAGATATCCCGAATCGTTAACGTCTTGTGTTCGTCGAAAAATTTAATTTGTCAAGCTGTAAAGAATATTAAAACATAAAATAGAACAAATTTGAGAACAAGTATATTGATAACATTTTACGAGGTTAATATAAAAAAGACAAGAGGTAAATACTGACTACAAAGGCCTGAAAAAACCACGAATTAGTGGCGAAACCGGTCGCCTTGTGAACAATTAAAAATTGTCTAGAAAGTACCAGGAATTATATTTGTTTTAGTATTGGATTTATGTTGTACACGGGTTTATAGAACTTTATGTCGATAATGTGTGGGTCGGATTGATTTGTGTGTCCTTTGGAGGTTTGGTGTTGGAAATATTGTTTCTCTTTGGTGGTTTTCCTCGTAATTCACACGTTACGGTGTAAACATGATTTTGTTACTAACACAGGCTAAATTTCACTCGAAAAAATATTTTTTTCTACTTCTGAGTGGAAATTGTTGTCTTGTTTCCGTTAAAAATGAAATCAAAACTTGCCATGGCCCTTTACAGTAATGAAAATCCGAAATTATAACAAATGAACTTCGGCAATAGCGCCATATTGTTATTTGATTTAACAATTCTTTATCAGTCTTATCGGTTTGGTGCTTTTCTACTCCAGCTAATCAGTAAGTTCAAAAATAAGGAAAATTGAGATATTCTCGATGGTAATAGCATTAGCAACATTGAAGATTAATTTTAATTCCAGCCTAATGACAATGAAACGTTAAGAAATATAAAACATTCGTATGACAGTAATAGTGACGTTAGTAGTGAAAATGAAATTATTATTCCCAAGAGACGAAGAGTGCAGGGTATAGTCAGTGATCCCGAAGAAGAAGAATCCGGAAATTCAGATGATAATTTGAAATGGGAGGATGTAACAGAAAATGACGAAAACTTGTTCAGGCTACAATTTTCTACTTTTCCATATGTTCCGGGTCCTAAAGTTTCTCATAACGTAAAAGAACCAATACAATTTTTTAAACTATTTTTCATGGACGAACTAATAAATAATATAATAGAGGAAACTAACTTCTATGCAAATAATGAAATAGAAAAAAATATTATCTGCAAAATCTATTTAGAAAAAATGGAAGTACACCAGATGGAATTTTTAGCTTTTATTGGAGTGATTCTTCACATGGGAATGCCTGTACTGAACATTAAAGAATATTGGTCAACCAGGTTCCACAGTAAAATACCCTTTTTTTTCGACAACCTTTACACGAGAAAGATTTTGTCCAATATATTGGATGCTTCACTTGAACAAAAAATCAAGATATAAGAGCTCGTACGCAAAAAGTCAGGCAAGTTTTTGGATTATATAAAGTCAAAATTTGAACAATATTTTATACCAGGTAGAGAAATTAGTGTTGACAAATCTTTTGTAAAATTTAAAGGCAAATAGGATTTATTACTTATAATAACTTATAAAATGGGGCATACGAATTTATGTCCTTGCTGATTCAAACACGGGATATATTTATTCAATTCTTTCATATTACGGTAATATAACATCAGAATTCTTAGAATGGCAGGATCTTCCTGTAACATGTCGAATTCCTTCGCATTTATTTAAAAATATACTTGATAACGTTGGTCCTGAAATAGGATATCATATGTACACAGACCGATATACCAGTATAATTTTGGTGAATGAATTATCAAAATTGAAATGTCATCTCACTGGCACATTATCAACAAATAGAAAATATATACCGTCAGTAATTAAGAAACCAGTTTTTTCAAGGAGTAATATGGTAGCATACAGGAAACATAATACTTTACTTTTTTCGTGGAAAGACAAAAGAATTGTAACACTTCCTAGTACCTGCGGTTCAGCAAAAATGCAGCCTGTCCCAAGAATCTTACGAGGTGGGAGGCATGTTATAATCGATAAACCTGAAATAGTTTCAGAATATACTAAAAACACGGGTGGTGTTGATCGAGGTGATCGGTATATAGCGTCATACTGCTTCGTAAGGAAATCCCTGAAGTGATGGTGAAAGTTACGTTTTTGGGGTTTAGATGTCTGTGTTACTAATTCATACATTCTTTACATGGCTGTCAAAATAGACAAAAATGAAAAAGTTATAACACATCTAGAGTTCGTGAAACTCCTTGTTGATCAACTAGTAAACGATTTTCAAATGGTAAGAAAACCTCGGGGATGGGTGTGCAGCGGAAGACCCAGCCCAGAGCAAGGCGGCACTCTAATGCACTCAGCGGCCGAAACACCAACCACATATTATGACGAGTTTTAAAGATTTTTAAGGTATCTATTTGATATTTTTAAATTAATTTTATTTAATGCAAAAAAAATTATAAACAAATTTTATTGTAAGTATAAATTTTAAAAAATGCAAATGAGTATCAGTTTTACATGTTATACATGTTGTAATTGGTATTAATGAATTTAAAAAAATATAAATATTGGTTTTTATTAATATAAAAAATAAACACATCATACCTACATTTATTTAGATCAGAGTACCAGGACTGTTGACATTTAATTAATGCTATATAATTATTGACTTTAAATCCAGACTAAAAGATAAAAATCAAATAGCTATGTTCTTACATTGAAATAAACCTTTATTGCAATTGTAATAACATAAAAATCTAACAGTTATGAGCGCTTTACTTGTACCAATTGTAGTTTGCATCGGCTGAGAAAATTTGCTATACAAAAAAAGGCGCAAGTTGGCGCAAACAAATTTGTTCTTTAGGGATTAATGAACAAACTAAAATTGATTTCAGACTGGAATCTCCTGGGACACGAAACTTTTGCCTTCTAGAAGTTTCCCTTCTATAAAATCAACTATTAAAAAACGTATAATTTCGAAGCCCGAAAAATTTACTAACAATTAGAGTTTATAAAAATTCATTTACATCATTAATATGTCCTTATCTTGAAAGGTAAAACTCATTTATAGAAGTTGAAAAAGCTTTAAAAATGCCTACATTATGGACAATTGAAAATGCCGTTTTTTACAGAGCGGAGAAAGTGATACAAATGATAGATGCAGCGCTCAAGAAATAAACTAAATAGAATAGGCACTCTAAGTGACTTTGTGACTTTTACTGGTAATTTCTAGTCCACAAAGGAGCAACCTAAAGATCGAAAGCCTAAAAAGTCCTTAAATAGATAGTTCGATTTATTGAATTTTGGTCACGATTTTCGGTTCGCAGACCATTGTGCGGCACGACGGTCAGTTTTCTGATTGAAATGACATGTATAGCACCTCATTTATGCACAGGTTAAGCGTGTTCAATAAATGCTTAAGTATCCAGGATGGTGGTCCTAATCAGTGGTTGGTTCTTTTGCGGAAAAAAACCGGTGATACGTAACATAGGAAAATAAACACTTTTTTTACAGAAAGTATATTCGACCCACCGCACAACATAGTTGAATTAATTGGCGACCGCGGAGGGTTAAAATACTATTAGAAGTTTTGTCATTTTTATTATTCGACATTTCGCCAGTTTATGCCGGCATCATCAGGAATATAAATAAATTAAAATTAATAATATAAGATTAAAAATTATAACGAAGTATTAATAAACATCAAACATGAAAGTAACCACCTTTGGTTAGACATGTATAAAAATTACCGTATTTCACGTACTATAACACGCACCGGAGTATAAGATGCAGGGAACTTTTCAGCTTCAAAAATTAAAGATGATCCCAAAAAGTTGTTAAATAGTTGAAAGTTAAATAAACTCGTCTCAGGTCGTTGAATGTCGGCGAAATCCAAGAAAACACAGAGTTAGTGATAGTGTCCAACATCCAAATTTGTGACTTTGCGATCAGATCGTCGATACTTCGCATTATTCACATAGAAACACACATTTGTCCATAAAAGATTCAATTAATGCAAGATTTTTATTCGCTCACGAATATAACCGATTTCCAACAATCAACATGGACACTCTCTCTGTATCTATATTTTCATGGGTTCTCGCTGACTTTAGATGACCAGGAATGCGTTTATTTAATGTTGAACCACTTTTTGAAACTTATGAAAACATTGTTTAAGCAACGGAAGGTTTAACCATTACTGAAGATTGTACAAACTGAAATTTTATCGAAATCTCCGACGCGCAATTTGTGGTAAAATTGTTGTTGCAGTAATACTCGCGAACAGATAATGAGCGGTCATCTTTCGTATAGTGGTACATGGTGATCAAATTTCCGCGAACCCAACTTACGTTCCTATAAAACAGTCTCCAGCTTTCTACGACTCTTGCTACTTTTTATATAGCGTAAGTAAATATTAACAATTTTTTTGTACCTTCGTTGTAGCACTCCATGTTTAAACCGAAAATTTTGGAAAAAAATGCGTCTCGCTGTTAATCTTGGAACAATATTTCATATGTTTTGTTAATGTTTGTCTGTTTTAAAATTTATGGAGTTATTACCTGTCTTAATGAAAATTGATTCGCATTTTCTTGGAATCATTTTTAAATACTTTTACGTTGTCATGGTCATAGGTATGTTTTTTAACTATACAGTATATACTTAGAGCGGTACAGTTAAAGAAATATTAAATGTTACGAATTTTCTTTCGCGCAGATTCGCAGAGTCAGAGCATTCACAGTCTATCGTAGCCTGTGTTTAAGGCATTTGGGACCGGCATTCTGCGCTGAGACGTCCCTCAAGGCTGATATATTCATTATTTTATCAATAAATGTGTAAATAAACGTTTACGTTTAATTGCGAAAGTGCCCGCGTACGAACCATGGTAATGGCTCGGCACCCTGCTCGGATGCTTTATTTACAAGCAAAAGGCAGAACCAGGTAATAAGGGCCGTGGGTCATATAGTCTTGACGCTTGTAGCGCAACGTTTCACTAGTTTTTAAACCGATGGCCGTGGGTTCGTTCCCCGGCAGGTACGACTTTATTTAAGGTATTTTTTTAGCCCCAGTATAAGCAAGTACAGGTATTTAGTTTACAGTACTGACGGGCGTGTAAAAGCTTATGAGTACATCGATGGCCTCATAAGCTCTACATTCAAACTTGCAAAACGGAACCAGGAAGTTCTATCGCTTCCTGTAGAGAGACTGTATACAGGGAAAACTCCGGTGAATCCGAAGAAGATCGAGGACATTAAAAAAGTTATACAATATATCCCAAATGAACATCAGTTCTTCTACGAAGACGTGCATAGGCTGCCTACAGGCTGGGCTGACAGCCACGACGATTAAAAGTCGCTTAGAGTTGAATTTATGTTTTTTTTACTTATTAAAAGAGTTATGTTACAACAAGTAAATAATAAATCGGTTATTTATATCCATTTTTGAGAAAAACTTTTATTGCACATAATAGAAGTTATATCCAAAACTAATAGTGCCTGTAATTTCCCACTTTGAGATGATATTTAGGGCCTAAAGATCTAGACATTTACAATAGTACTTTTTTTTGTGAAACTACAAGTTTCTTAGATATGCAGCGTTTTTTAATTTGTCGAAAACGACATTTTTGGAATATTACTGTTGTTCCACTCACACGTTCAATTGATAACATTACAAAAAGTTAGAAAATTTTAAAATCAAAGGATTTTTATTTTTTATTCAAGAAAGTCAATTTTTTAAATAGAACAACCCAAGACGTCGAGATATTTAAAAACAACGCTCCCATGCAAACAAATTGATATCAATATCATACATCTTTAAACATAGCAAAAAATAGAAAACAATTAAAAGCAAAAATTCAACGCGAACGAGGCAAGCGCAACACGTTTAGCCTGCAAAAGATACTTATAAATAATTACGTGAAATAAAGGTATATATTCAGAGACATGATAAATAAAACAGTAATAGGTATATTCAGTTTTATAATTTCCATTCATGAAAATCGTAAGCTAATCTCAGTTTGGTCGCCGCTCGGTACAATCAAATACGATGCAAAGATATACATATGTATCTGTGCTATGACGCTAGCAAAACAAAGAGTACGCCGAAATCGAAAGATTCTCCCTTGCAATCAGAGGCGACACGCGATCGGTTTTTTTATTTATAGGGTGTGCATTTCGCTCCTCCTCTTTACTTTCTAGCTACTTCGTCTCACCGTCGACCCCCCAGTACAAACTAAAAGATAAAGGTGGTGTCTTAAGAGGATTCTCTAGAAATGAAAAAAGTAGCTACAACAGTTCAGATTTTCATGATAAGATCGATACGGTCAAAAAACAGAGATTTTGTGGTTTTATATCCCGTAAAATGCTTGAAAGTTCCTCTTCTGTTAGATATGCCAATGAAGTTTTTGAAAGTCTTAACAGAAATCGGTTACATTATTGTGAGTATAATATCAGATAATAATTCTGTGAATCTTAAAATGTTTTCTCTATTAAACGGCATTAAACCTAGCTTTAAATAGCCCTACAATGAAAATAATAGAATATTTATTTTATTTGAACCTGTGTATGTGTTCGAAAGTATTAAGAATAACCGGTTAAATTTAAAAGATTCCGAAAACACATTTTTCAGTTCAATATTAAACGAAGTATGTCATATGAAATTAAACCTGCATCTTTTTCTTTTTTGAGAACAATTTACTTGTCAGAAAAGATAAGATCATTTAATTAGCTCCATCTTTATCGGATAAAGTGGTGTTTCCATCTTCGCTTGAAAGACAAAATGACAATTTAACTGTTCGACTTTTTGACGAAAAAACTATACCTGCACTACAAATATTTTTAAATCAAATATCTTCTTGGTGGAAAATAGTAAATTGTGGTACTACCTACGGAAGCCTCCATGCTAGGGATCGTTATAGAGATCCGATTCGTGCCGAAGACATTGTCTTCCTTCACAAATTCGTTGATTGGTTAAAAAGGTGGAATACACTTGATATTGACACTGGGAAACTGACGAAAGAAACGTTTACAACATTAGAGCACACTACAAGTACAATTTTACACCTTTGCAAGTATTTATTAAAAATAATTAGTTTAATAAGTTCCTGTTAGACCTGGAACCATACAGTCTGCGGGAATATTACGAGCAGGATGGCGACTGATTTGTATTTACTTTCTTCTGTATTGTACTGAATGGAATTGTATATTTTTTGTTACTTTTACTTACTCAGACCTTAAGGTGTTCTGTATATTAAGATGAAATAAATAAATAGTAAAATTAAAATCAAGCAAACCCTCATTTGCAATACAGGACTTAAGTATTGTCAATGATGCAGAGGGAGATTCACTGAAGGAATGTTTTGAACATTTCATTAATTGCGACTCGTTGTGTAATAATGTAGTCTACGATCGTTATGGTGCTGACCATGTGTTCGTCCTTAAGTATGTCCCTTCTTTCTTTCTTTCTTTTCTTCTTTTGTGTGCTCCCTTCCTGCTTGTGATCTCTGCGCTGGTCTTATGGTTTGTCTATTCGGTTCTATATTTCAAAATTATGTCTTTGTTTCTAGACCTGAAGAAAGGAAAATAAAGCTCCCGAAACGTCCTGGAAGAACAAAAGTGGTTTTCTTTCTAACACCTTATCTCTACACCTCAAATGAAATAAAATACTAACTCATAATGTACAACCGAAAGAAAATGAAATGCATTCCTTGATGTACTGTGACTGATGTGGGGGCCCCTCGCGGATGCATGCATAAGCGGCACTTACGGAAATATTCCGAACGCGGAAATGGCGGGAGATTCAAATCAACCCGAAACTTATTTGGCCAAAATTACCTGTGATCGTCTAGCATTTGGTAGGAACCCTTTTACGTTGTTTCGTAGCATCCCAGAATTCGTAGGCAAAAGTCACGTCAAAGAAAATTAACGCCGTTAAGGTGAGAACTGTTATTGAGAGTAAACAAAGCGAAAATTGAATGAAGAATGAACTCAAAAGTCAAGTCGTTCGTGCGTCTGTGTGTGTGTGTGTGATTTCTGTGATTTTAACTATTTGCTTTTAACTTAGTTATTTGAATGATTTAATGAGTGAATGCTTTGCTAGGTTCTGTTACTAAGAAAGCCATCTTTCACTCTTTAACTTTGAAACTTTATATGACAAATGAAACACGGTAAAAACGGGAATGTTGCGACTCAACGCACCACCAGTTGACGTAGCGCAGGGACCCTCAGTGGTAAAATATCTACAAATTCGAACTTTGAAAGCTCAAGATTTAGAATTGATCTCCGGCAAAGCCTTCAACAATCGTCACCGTCATCATTGACATCGCTACGGCACGCCGCAACGTCGCTGCACACTAGGTGGCAACATTTAGTTGGTTCGGCACAAACGCGGTTTCAAAGTAACGCAGCCAGCAACATCCCGAGGTTAAGCGTTTAGGTAAACAAAAGTGGTTAACAGGAATAAAAGGACAGTTCCACCAGGATGTTATTACGATCTCCGGCAACATGATCCATTTCACCACTATGTGGATCCATAAACCAGGGGCTCCCAGGTAACGCCCCCTGATGAACACAAAACTGGAACAAACGGGTGAACAAAGCTGGTGTCTGGTATCCCAATAATCAAGCCTTTCTCGCTGGCCCGAGCTCCAGGAAGCGCGATCCTAATCAGAAGCCCGCGACCCCTAATAAACGGCAAAAATGGCAACACTCAATCCCGAGACGAAACAAACTACGCGACAACAAAACATATCTGGACCTTGCCCAAGATATAATAAGAATTGCTGAAACTTGAATTGAACGGAAATTAAAGGAACTTTCATTGTAAACAAAACATCTGATTATAAATTTAAATTATCTTTCGCTTCACTTGGTAAATGACTTTGTTTAGAGTTAATAGCTGAAGTGAATGCTGTTTGACTTTGATTGTTAGAATTGTGTTTGATAAATCCCAGCTTTGTTATTCATTTGGTGGTTATTGAACTGAGCTATCTTTTGGACTTTTGTAAATGAAATGTAACTTGGAAACTATTCGTAATAAATTAACTTCGCGAGGCCTGAAGGTTTGTGTGTTTTTCAAAATAAAACCTATTGTAATTTATGAGGTTGGTGATCTTTCATAAGACAAACACTTAACTTTTTGTAGGAAAGCTTTATTAACATTTATTGTGCGCTGTTGCCTAACTTCAGTCCCGCTCGACTGCTGTGTGTCGACTGCCGCGGCAGCTCAGCTCGCTGCTGCCGTGCAGTTCTCCCCACTCATAATGCGCGCTAAGGCGCCAAATTTAAAAGTAAGCGTAAATTCTCCTACACTATTGTATTCAGTTTGTGATGGTAAACTGGGCGGTTCGATCGAGCAACGCGTACTTGAATTAGTTACGGAATGAATTGTGTGTTGTGAGATGGTCATTGTCCGTCAGTGCGCCTGTCGGGTCTTTAGTCGCGTGTCGGCACCCATTGATGTATTGTTCCGAAGAAGTGCGCCTCTGTAAGCGGCCGATTGGAGTGTTTCCCCCCCTCTATTCTTCGATGGACCTTTGTGGTTCGTCTCGCCAATTTCCTCCCTAGCAGGTATTTGACTCGGGCAGGTAAAGATGATCGTGGTTTGGCAGCAGCTCGCTAGTCTCTGAAACAGGGCGTTCGGAGCTCACTTGACGGGCTTCGCCCCGTCGAGTTCCGCCAAGCGTTTCGTTCTCGCTGGGACTCGGAGCACCCTCGATTTGTAGTTTCTTGCGCTTATCCCTCGATGTGTTTGGGATGGTTCGGGTTTCTATCAGCTGATTTTATTTCGTTCGCTTGCTCGTTCGCCTTCTACGTGGCCCAGCTCTCTACGTGGAAAAATTTTCCAACAAGCGAAACAAGCAAGGCGAGAATCTAAGGACATCGTTAACAAAATCGAAATTGGTAACGGCTGAAGACATTGGTGTTGTAAACATGGCAAACTCGAGGCCACTTGATAATGCATACAATATAGCCAAGAGTCAACAAAAGACATTGGGTTGGCGCCTCAAAGGGCTACCAAATACTCAAACAAGAGAAAAATAATAAAAGAAAATATCGTGTCCTTACCTAAACAACGGTGCGGCTGGTCGAAGGTCGTAGGTTTCCTGGCTTTCTCCAGGATGCGGGCAACGTGCGTCATGGAGGCGGCGGTTGATGCTCTGGTGATAGATTTAATCCTTCGGCTGTTGGCATTGAAGTAGATAGGGGCTTCGACGGTTTCACTGATGAGACGACTCTGGTTCTTCTTGTTCAGGGCTGGTTACGGGCGGCTGGGAAAGATAGCTAAGGCTGGTCTTCGGCAGGGCTGGTAAAAGGTCGAAAGACATCTACTGACAGAGACTTCTGCTACAGAGGCTGGTCGAATAGAGAGCGATCTGAGGTGGTAACCCCCTAGATATACCCCGCATCTCCTCTCGGCGTGCCTTTGTTCCGTTTTTTTCGGTACTGTCCTCTTGACATCATGTTTACGTTTTCGCTAAGTTTCTTTGTCGCCACTGGGCACATTTGTCACAGCAACCAAAGATCCCACCAGATGTGGAGAACATTTCTTCCGTTTCCTAGCGCTTCGGAAGTAGTGAAACTACAAGGTCACTGGGCCGGGCGAGGCTCGACCCTTTAACAATGAATGGAATGATATGGCTTTCGGCGCAATGCATTGTTCTGAATGTCCTTGGTTAACTACTGGCGGCTCCTGTTGCCAGATGATTCTTCTTCTGCGTGCACGGTTGCTCGCGATCCTCTCTTGTTTTTAATCTCAAGCCCAATGTTTATGTTGATCGATCTCGAAAAATTTATTCTGATAAGTCTCGTAGTTTTACTAATTATGCTGGCCTTCTTTATACCTTCACAATACATATCAGGATATATTGCTCATAAGATTTTAGAAAAACACGAGTGTATAAATTGCCAAAGCGTTATTACAATTGATAAATCCTAGCCATGAATTTTCCCAGTATATTAACAACATAAATAGGGGTGGCTTGAAATATCCTTCCGATTTTATGATTTCTGTGATTGTAAATTGCTTTGATTAACTTTTAATCAGTCCTGACTTTAAACTTACATTTTTAAATATAAAAAATCATAAGTCCATTTTAATTGATTTTTGTCTATAGGATAAAAAACACAATTTTCTTCATAGAGGGTCAATGTCCGCATTTTCAAGGGATTAAATAACAACATTTATAATAATAAATATTTCTATAAATAATTACAGTAAAGTATGTAGAAATACTTTACATGTTGCCTTATCTGATAATAGGAAAATTAAAAACTACGTTGCTAATTGGTCCACCACGACCTATTAACCTATTTGGAAATTGTTCATCTAAAAATTGGCGTATTTACTTACTAAAATGAGGGAGTGCCCCATTGTGCATGTAACACAAACAAGCACGTCTTTGAAGCAGCACCTTCTCTAATAATTGTGGCAAATTATTTTGCAAAAAAATTAGATACTTTTGCCCTGTCAACTGATGAGGCATAAAAATGGACCAATTAATTCGTCGTTAACACTTCCCGCCAAACATTTAAACTAAATTGACTTTGATGGTGGTGAACGCGAAACACGTGACGGATTTCGTGTGCCCAAAAATGCAAGTTGTGCTGGTTAATCACACTGTTACACGTAAAGCACGAGTAATCTGTAGACAAAATGTTCTTTACAAAATCGTCGAGTTGATTAATCACCCATTCGCAAAATGCCCGTCGTGGAACATAATATTTCGGTTTTAGTTCATGTACTTTTTGAAAATGGTATGAATGAAATTGCTCCACATTCAATATTTGCCTAACTGTAATTTGTGAAACGCCTGTAGGACACAATACTTTTATTTTATGTAAGTTGTTACTTTAATATTACATGTAGAGAAAAATACTCCGTATTAACCGCAACTGTAAATTTAATTCCAATGTCCTCGTGCTAACTGTTGGGTCTTGCTCCACATGAGCCAAGATATCATCTTCGGCGACCTCAACGTGTACTGGTCTTACATTTCCGCCTTCTATTTATATAAATGATGGAGAAGTTGGGTTGTGTTTATCGGAATATCTCTTTGCATAAAGTCTAGCAGCTTCAAAAGCATTCCCATGGGTTTCCTCGTACATCATAATCATGTTTAAATATTCCCTATTTCTTAAATTTGCCAAGGAACACACAGTAAGTAATATCAACAACAAAACTTTCGGTGTTTAGCACGTGTATCTACTACTTTTTTAAATGAAATATGGTTAATCTGAAACATCTTCAATGAGGCTTTAAATCCTAATGGTTTTCGTATTTTCTGGGGTCGATCACTTTATTGTTGATGCGTAGAATGGAATGAGAGCAACATATTTCGAAAACGTTGAAATACCTTTTAACTTTTTTCCATTTTTAGGAAGTTGCCCTGCAGGGTAGGCCTTGGTAGAGGGCAACAATGGGATTGTCCTAGTATCTGTGGCTAAGTTCAAAGTGTGGGTAACCAATTCATTGATGAACTCATTGCCAACTAGTTTACCGCGAGCGTTATAGTTATATTGAAATTCCCGATTAAGTGAGATTTTAAAAGGCATTTTCCTGGTTCGTGTCTACCCAATAGATATAACGTCTTCGAACATTTACCTCAAAGCTATGTTGTTTTGCATCTTCAAGATTGTCATTGCTACATGAAGCATCTCCATCACTGGTAACAGCTATTTTACGACGATGTACAACTCTCTCTTCTGAATTAAACTTTGTGAAAATATATACAGGGTGGGTCACCTAAGACGTTCACCTTGAATAACTTTGTTATTAATAAAGTTAGAACAATAAAAATTTCAAGGATTTACTCAGCGCATGAAGGACCCCAAAAAATCCTAGTAAAATTTTT
>JAWQRP010002798.1:0-14694 GCA_033557875.1 Quadriops clusia | reverse complement strand
GCGATGCATTAGAAGAGATCCGCTTCAAGGCAGGGTCCTTTGCGGGTGAGATACGTACGTAAGGGGGGTACTGTTTACATTTGTAAAAATCAGCTGAGCTAGCTGCCACTTAAGTTTTTAGTGATATCATTTTGATAGTGACCTTTTGTTTTTTTTTATTAAAGATTTGTTTTTTACTTTTGTTAAAGGGATTTTAAAGGTCTAATAAAGAAATTTTTTTTATTATTGTTTCATTCTTTTATTTTCTTTGTTCTTTTCATCGGCGTTTTGCTCGTTACTAAAATTGATCATAACCGCAATTATTAAAATTTTTAAAGTGTTTGTGGGTGTGATGAATTTTATAAAAAAAATATACTGTTCAGAAGAAGGTCTGAAAGTAACAAGCGAAACGTCGATGAAAGGAACAAAGAAAATAAAAGTGTGAAACAGCAATTAAAAAATTTTTGTATTCGACCTTTAAATTCCCCTTACAACTGTCAGTCCGAATGAAGCTGATCGACAAAAAGCGACATTACGTTGATTATATGCATGCAAAAGTGCGGAACGTGCGTAAAAAATTGCATTTGAAGTCCGAACAAAGCAAACTTTCAAGAGTTTTGGGCGTATCACTTACCGCTAGCTCCACCCTTAAAAGTGTTCTTGGTTGCATATCATCAGACATCGATCCATCAACAATAGCTTCGTTTTTATGTTTTCTTTTGAAAGGTAGGGCTCACATTAAAAAAAGTTTTTAAAATTAAATTAATTATTCATTGTTACCTTTGTCTGGACACAAGATTTTTTTGCTTTTGTTATGACAACAAGAGAAAAAACTAAACATTTCTGATAAAAGGGCAGAGTCCAGACATACTGACAGAATGATAATTAAAAACTTTTGGCGAAAGCCGTACGTTCCTAGGTTAAATAGCGTCGGAAAAATCTGTCAAACTAGGTTTGCCTTGCTGCTCAACGGTCTTAAGCGTTTTCTTTTCTTATTTATTTAAAGATGAATCTCAGATTCATCTGGATTTATCGTCGCGCGTCGGTTGTATAATCGCGCGGCACACTTCAGCAGCCGCTCTTAAAACTTTTAGAAAAGCATTGTACGTACCGAATAAAAAATTTATGAGTCCAGTAAATCACGAATTCAGGCAAGAATTTCCAGAAGCGGCGCAGGAGCCAGAAATAGAAAATGAAGAGGAAAAGTTAAATTTTAGAAAGTTCCCCTTATTGAATTTTCGTTTCATATGTTGGAGAGCACACGACAACAATGTGTATCGCAAATTTAAAAATGTAATAACGGAAGTGATGGAAACCCAGTGTTTCTTCGCGGGAGATACGTATATACAATTCCTTCAGTATTGCTTCTGTTGTATAAATAATGTTTGTACAGGCGATATTTTTCAATCTCCGAGGGAAATATTGCGCGTTATGCATGCAGAAAGAAAGGAAATGCGGACGCTCGCGGAATGTATTCACTCACAACCAATCTGCTAATGATAGCTCCGTCTAAAACTTTAATAGTTCCTTTTTATTCTTATGAATGTATCGGACAATGGCTTCAACGACATGATTTGTATTATACTGTCCGCCGAGTTCGGGCGTCCAAATTTTTTGCAGGAAGATGGTGTCCTTTATGGCGTCGTTTAAGAGGTTCGCTTGAGTGTGAAAACCAATGTATTGTATCAATTTCCGTGCAGCGTTCAACATTGCAACTGGATTGGCCACGTTCTTTCCTATGATCTCTCTGGCGATCGTACGGGAAGCTGACTCGCAGATGATGCAGTTGTCGCCTATGTTGGACCCCATGGCTATGCCGTAAGTCCTCGTCAAGCCCAATAATATTTTTGTGATCAACATTCCGTACAAATTCGTGGTGACTATAACGTCGAACTGTTGAGGATTTTTTAGAATCTGCATGCAGCAGTTATCGACGATCATGTCGTTCTGCTTGATGTCTGGATACTTTTTCGCTATCTTCCTGGCGGTGTTCAGAAACAAACCGTCGCTTAATTTGATGATATTAGCTTTGTGTACTACAGTAATCATTTTTCTGTTTTTAGCACGAGCGTACTGAAACGCGTACTCGATGACCCTGGTAGCTATATCCCGCGTCATCACCTTCAAATAAGTTACTACCCCTCTTGCCGGAGAATGTTCCATCATTGAGAATTCGGCTCCAGTATTTTGCCTAATGGTGATTACGTCTATTCCATCGTATTTAGTAACAATCGCAGGATACGACCTAACGTGGCAAACGTAAATGTCCATGTTGAGTAAAGAACGCAAAGTCAGGTCGAAATGCATGGTAGTGTGAAATCCGTGAGTTCCGGTCAAAGCCAGGCCGGTTCCTTTTATTTCGTTCGAAACGAAGTGTAATTCCGAATCTTCATCACTTTTCATGTTGACGTCGATGTGTTGAAAGTCTACAGGGACCCCCAGTTCCTTGAAAACAACCTTGACGCATGTCATAACTTCTGGGCCGATTCCCAGGCCTGGCAACATCGTGACGAGATATTTGCCCCCATAAGTCGGAGGAGGGGGGGAGAAAACAGTGAATATCTTTCTATTATATCGCAAAGGTTTCCTAAATCTCAATAGGGCTGATCGGAACATGGCATTCTGGCAATTAAGTATTTGTCACTGTCACTTTCTAATTAGTAAAAAATGAAACTGAAAACATTTACTAAGGTAAATTAACTTTTGTGACGTTCACAATGTTGGCCTTTTTCACATTCCGAAAGTTGCTTAGAAACTTATGCAACTTGAAATAAAGCAATTTGATTAATCCTTTTGAAGTTAAAAGCTAGAATGGGATTTCTAATTTGCTCGGTTGTCATGTATATTAATGAACAAAAGCGTTAGGTAAATCAACTGCAAAGAGCGAATAATTGAAAAAGCATTCGTTTAACCGAATGCGGAATTTCCCTCAGTGCGCACTTGAATTGATAAGCGCCTTATGCTAAATTATTGAAATTCGGTCGGAATCGGTTAGAGAAGAAAAATTTCACGAAATAACCCCTTCGTAAGTTATTTTTTGTTGTTTACAGTAATAATTATTTAAATTATTACAAAGGACAATTGCAGTAGGAAGATGCCGAAGCAAATTATTATTGTTTAAAATATGAAATTATTATTTTTATAACTTGTATTTTTTCTTGACCTAAATTCTTTTCCATCTATGTTCCTTTTCTTGGGTTATAGCCTATAACTTATAGGCCTTTATTTTTTTAACTTGTATTAAATAGTACTTGCAATTTTTTTATAATTCATTATTTTAGTCGACGTTTCGCATATTATTGTATGCATCTTCAGGACATTCGTTAATTTTTGCGTTTTTCCACCGACATGAGAAGTTTACATTTTAATTATTTATTACATAAAACATCAAACAGCATTATTAATCCAACCAAATAGTAATTTAAGCAAATTATTTATACTTACATTATTTTTAGTTGATTTTTCATTAATATTCTTAGTAAATAGCCTATGCGTTAGCATTTGTCCAAATTTTAGATTTACATTAAAATTCCTAGCTATATTCATTTCAAATTTTTTTTTATAATTTTTCGTTTAATATCTCTTCTGTACTTTCTTTCCTTATTTTCCTCCTCTAGACATTAATTCACAATTTAAATTAAAGGAATAGTCTTTAAATATACATTCAACTCACAAACAACACATTCAAATAACTCTTAAGGCTGCGAACGAAAGCTCCAACAGCGGCCATCTGACGTGTTTACGTTATTTTTGACAGATTTGCGTATAGAATACCAAACTTTCTTCCAATTCATGTATGTTGGGTTGCGTATGCAATTTTTGCCTTTATTCGTCGGATTTCTCTGTTTACTACATCGGATGTCTCTATTACTCAATGGATATATGCAGGACCTGCTAGATTTAGCTAGCCATGATATACATATTGTGAAGGTATTAATAAGCCCAGCATAATTTACAGAACTACGACACTTATCAGATTAAATATTGGGGTTGAGATTTAATAAGAAAAAAACAGCAGATGAATCCTCTGACTTCATAGCAGTAGGTCGCGCCATATGTCAGCCAAATCTGGAAAATATTTCCAGTCTCAAGAGCGCCCGAGGCACAGATGTTCAAATACGGCGCGTGGTTCCAAAGGTTCCTATTCCAAGAGCGGCTAGTAGAAAACGGAAACGGTCAAGGTCAACCTAATTGGAAACAGATTCGCCGGCCTTTGGGCCGAGGATCTCGGTGCAAGGTTCGCTTCGTCACTACCAACGTTGCCATTGGTCATTCGAAGATGAAGGGTTCGCGCGGTGATTGGTGGTTCTTCATGCGAAGGGCGGGGACGATTCTCATTGGCTGAGAGACAGCCAGTCAAAACGGTCAGAAAAAAAAGCAGGTAGAAAAGAGCGATCGAAGCGGTCATTCTTCGGGACAGTCGAGTTTTGAGTGTCGGGGACGAGGAGTTCGATTGAAGCGGGCTTCGGGGGCGGTAGTTTTTGAGGGTCCAGAGAAGACGATCGGTCGAAGCGGTCTCGAGCAGACAGTCGAGTTTGAGTCTTGCGGAAGCCAGTCACGTCGGGGGAACGTCTCGGAAGTCGATCGCGCGCGGGCTTCGGGAGCAGAGCCGTGAGCGTCGGGGTTGAGCGTCGGGCATGAGGCTTGCAAAAGAGTGTTTGGCGGCAAATTTCGAGTGAAAGGTTTTGTGAGTTCATTGTGATCCATTGTGCAGTGTCTTTGGGGAATATCTTCAACACCATTCTTCTGGGGGTTTGGATTCGTCAGTCGCCGTCGCCGGGCAATTGCGATCAATTGTTCAGTGTCTTTTGGGAATATCTTCAACATCATTCTTCAGGAGCTTCCGGATTCGTTTGCTGTCGTCGCCAGGAGTGACCCGACACAGGATAAGAATCTTTGTTTTCTTCTTTCATTAGTTTCATTCAATTCAGTAGTTAGAGAATAGTGGTGGCTAGTTTGGCCTTCACGAGTGGTGTTGTTTTGTTGGTTGTTTCCGATGAACGCTGAGGGGACAATAGAGGGGGAGGATAATTCCGTTTGGCTCTCTCTCTCACGCACATTCACACACACAAAATCCATTCGGGTCGACCCATAAACATAATAAGTCAATTGAATCAGTAACATTTTGCAATAACGAAGTTTGGGCCCAACTAATTCAATAAACGATTACAAACAAAGTTTTGCTACCATCAATTCAATGAATAATTAATTACATCACAACAAAGATAGAGAAATTAAGTGCACGATAGAAAGAGTAGAGCAATTGCAATAATAAATCACAAGTAGACACAATTTCCTAACGGTCAAAAGGTATCTCATTTTCACGATAATTACAAGATCAACTACAGTGCAGTAAAATAATGAATTATTAATTGTTACTCACCAAGGTCATTCAATTAAATCAAATAAAGGGGTAACTCAATTACAATCACTATTAAAGAAATGAAGTTTCTGGCACAACGAAAGACTTCTTGACTTCGAATTAATATTAATCATATTCAATCACACTAACCTAGGTAATTAAAAGGTAATCGTTCTCTGGTAGCGACTCAAGGGTGTTTTGGACGAGTGAGATCAGAGCCAATATTCAGATAATCGTCGCGCAGTGACTTGATTGTTGTAGGTTTATCACTATTAATCCTGACCTTCCTTACCTAAACACTTTAAGGGCTTAATGCTTGTAAGTCACCCCGGACATAGGGAGTCTATGACGGCTTCTGACTGAAAGGTATTACAGTTCTACTGATCGAAATAAAAAGAATCCACTAGACCTCAGAGACATAAGGCGCTAGGTCCCGTCAAGTTAGGATAGACTTCCGCTGGCCATTCGACCGACCTGTTTTATGTTCTCTCTCTAACCTCATCCCTAAATGGTGCGCGGATAGGACAATCAAGTCAAGCGGTCTCAATTTCATTGGGTAGTTTCCCATTTGCGCCCTGGTTGAGCGAATCTGAAGCACTTCGCGAGTTGACACCTGGCAATTAAATGTTGCCACCTAGCTTACTTGCCGTTGGCGCTTAAGCCGTATGGATTCCCATGATGATGGTGACCATGATTGTTGAAGGCTTTGCCGCAGATCAATTCTTATCTTCAGTTTTTAAAGTTCGGACTTGTAGATATTTTACCACTGAGGGCCCTTGCGCTTAACACAGCTTGTGGTATGATGAGTCGCAACATTCGCGTTTTTGCCGTGTTTCATTTGTCATATGAATTTCAAAGTTAAAGAACGAAAGAGGACTTCCTTAGTAACAGAATTTTCCAAGTATTAAAATTATTAAATCATTCAAATAACCGAGTTAAATGCAAACAGTTGCAATCACATAAAATCCCACCAAAACACACCCACAGACGTACGAACAACATGACATTCCAATTGCATTCATTCTTCATTAAATTTTCACTTTGCTTACTCTCAATAACAGTTCTCACCTTAATGGCGTTAATTTTCTTTGACGTGACTTTGCCTACGAATTCTGGGATACTACGAAAACAACGAGAAAGGGTTCCTACCAAATACTAGACGATCACAGGTAATTTTGGAAATAGAGTTTCTGGTTGATTTGAATCTCCCGCCATTTCCGCTTTCGGAATGTTTAAATAAGTGTCGCTTTAGAGCACATCAGCGAGGTATCCCCTCAATAGTCACAGTGGTGCCGTGACCAGGGTTTGAATATTTCCTTAATCCTGGATTCTCGAAATTAATTGAGAGATTCTTCTTTTCATCGGTCTTCGATCCCTCTAAGTCCCCCCCCCCCCAAAACGTCACAATACATATATGTAGAAGTAACTTGTAGCACCTCTTTTTGCAGATTATGCATTTTGTACTTATAGGTATAATGTACTTCTATATAAATAAAAGTTATTTTTTCGTTTGTTTTTAATGTTGCTATATTCCCAACATTCATTCTAGTCTCAAAAAAGTCTGTTAAATTAAAATGGGACTCTTATTTTCGAACAGAGGGAGTATTATTTAGGAAAGCTTATAAATATTGAATATATGAGGACTGTTTGACGGAAGCGTGAGTCTCAGTAAATCCAAAGATTATGGAGTATATAGATATCTCACCTTACGGGGGAAATCGTAACACGCTTAAGTTTGGTTGCCTATACAATTTTTAAGCAGTTTTTTTGAATTTGTTAAGGTGGAGACGTCGTTAGATTAAACAACTTTGAACAAAAATACTACTTATAAATATGCAGAAGTTCGGTAATTTAGCGAACAAGTCGATTTATTAAACTGTCCGAGAAGACTTTAGCACTCAAGATAAATAAGTAAATATACACAACGAATACTATAAGAGCTCAAAGGTAAACAAATAGATTTTAAAAGTTGGCCAAAATTCTGAGAGTTAGTATTTCAATGTTTTTTAGGGCACTGAAATCGTGGAAAATACTTTACTGGAGTTTTTTTTATATATCGCATTAAAAAATAATGTTCAAAACCACTAACTAAAATGTAATCAAGTCAGTATAGAACAGTGTAAACAAGCTATCTATTCATTAGTTGATTAAGAGGATTCATTTCTTCTCAAAGGAAAAAAAGATAAGTTTTTTCTCCAAAAAAGTTGTGCTCAATGTCCAGTGATGACTACATATCCTCAAACTTGGCTTCATTCCGTTTCATTCACTTTAAAATCCCCAGTTAAAATGTGAGAACAGGAGAAATTTTTATGCATTTTGTAATATAAAAATCACTGTAACGGGAGGAAGGACTGGGATATTTATATACATTTTCACATACTTGAAGGTGTCGAATCCATATCTAAATGACTTCTAGGCAACGCTGATCCCCAACTTTGCCATTGTTCTATGGTTAGATAACATGAGTAGGAGCGCTCCGGGGCCTAGCATCAGTTCAAACATGAATTCAATAATAACTTAACGTATTCAATTTCTTTAAGTCTTCTGAAAAATAATCTTTTGACAAGTCGTTAAAACAGGCCTCCGATGTATCAATTTCCTCTTTGGTTAAATTTTTATCTGCGAATGATTCTTTCAAGTTCGGAAACAAAAGGAAGTCTTTTGGGGTGAGATCTAGTGAGTATGGTGGATGGGAAACCAATTTATAGCGTAATTGTACCAATTTACCTGTTGCAATTGCAGATGAATGAGATGGTGATTTGTCGTGATAATAGAGTGCTTTCTTACGTGCCAAATATTGTGTTTCTTTCTTTAAATTCACATCAAAACGAGTCATTAAATCGCTATAGAGATTGACCAGTTATTGTTTTATCTAATTCGAAATTAGTCAATATGGTTTATGCCTTTAGAATTCCGAAAAATAGCAGTAATGTCCTTTTAGCCGAGTAATCAATTATGACCTTGTTTGGTGCACTTTTGCCTGGTGAAATTCATTGATTTGACCATTTCTTTAGCTTTGTAATACGCTCATGGAAAATATTGTGAACCCGTTCTCTCAAAAATTTCCTAAGTAGTAACCGTTTGAAAGAGTCTAGGGTATTCACCACCATAATTGCCCATATGACCAGTTTCAAATGAACTAAATCACTAGAAAATAATTTATTCATGGAGCAGATACACTGTAATATTTTTTAGTTTTTCTACCGTTTTTCCACGTAAAAATTAATATTTAGTTCAAACACGAAATATTTACGAAATAACAGCAACTTGACTTATTTCTATGACTGTCAAATGGGTACTGTTTCATTACTTTTCGTGAAATTTTGGGGTTAAGCCTCTAAAAGTTTGTAGTATATGAAAATAGTTTTGGTATTTTTATATCACGACCATTTACCGAAGAGGCACGCTTCCGTCCAACAGCCCTCGTATTTTGCATCGCTAAAATAAATATCCAAAGGGATTAAAGTGATGAGTAGAACCTACATATACATATATATTTATTTTTTAAATCGTCCCTGGCAAATGTATATTCCTTGAATCTGGATGACTGCATTAGAGATAATATTAATATATACATTCTGATTTGATGTTTTATATACATAAATTATGACTTACGAGAAGCTTACTAGGTCGTTGCTTACTAGGAAGTCTGGCATATAGTAAAAGCCTCTAGTAGGTTTCAGCAGTAATTTAAAGTAAAATTTTCGTTCCAATTGAAACTCACCTATTATTGATAGATCGAAGACGGTAATCCTTACTTTTTGATAAGGCTGGGCAATAATCCTCCATCGGCATGAATCCTGGTGACCCAAATAAAACCTAGGGTATCCAGGATTATGGATAAATCCTTCCGCTGCTGCCAAGCCGTCGTCCTGGGATCCGAGGGTTATATTCTGATTGCAATATTTGTTCACTCGCTTCTCTAGAAGTGTAATGAAATTCAGTTTTGGTGTAAACCCAGTAGATCGATATACAGGCTGCTCCAATCTAGACGAATCTCTTTTATGAGAAATACAACAAATGTAAATACAAAAGTTGGTATCTACTCTTTAATTCTGGGTTTATTCCTACTGGTTAGTGCTATAAATTTTTTGTTTTTTATAATTTCTACACATAAAAGTACTTCGTATAAAAGTTCTACGTATGAAAGTCCTATGTGTGAAAATTCAACGTATGAAAGTTGTAAGTATATTTCTTTATAAGGCCATGATTCGCCAAAGTTGGAGCACCCTGTACAACTGCTGTGCTGGTGCATGTGCCACACTCTTCTATATGCTCTTACATTGTGAAAATAAATTGATTTTGTTTTGCTAACATAATTATTAATAAATTAAGTACATATGTATGTATAAGCAGTGCGGATGTTGAACACTAACTTCTAAAATACAACATACATACTGAACAAAAACAAACTTTCCGTTGAATTAAACAACAATAATTTAATAAGACTGATTTAGGGGTAAACGCATGCCAAAATATTTGTTCAAAAAGTGGAAGAGGAATATGCAATGTCGCTCTTTTATTATGCGATGCGTTTTATCACATATATGGGGTTTTATAGCCTTTGTGCCTCTTGATAGAAAGTATGATATACTGCTGTGTGGAACGTCGTGCATGAAATTGCGACTAACTAAGATATATGTCCATGTTTAGGGGTCATATTTTACCCCAAAATTTACGACCCCCGTGCATTTATAATTGGAAATACAGAAATCCAATATGTAAACCTAAAGGGCGCGGGGATACAAATCGAAAAGAGATAGATATGGACATATAAGCTGTTTATTTATAATAGTTGTGTGCTCGTGTTGATATGAACAATTTTCAGCAATAATAAAGGGATCGAGCTGGGGTGCATTAATGTTTTGTATTAGGGTTTTTTTCAATTGGGGTTTTTGTATTAGATTTTTTGCAGTGGATTTGTGTATTAACTTTTCTAGCATTGAATTATATGGCATTGAATTTTATGGCACCGAATTTTATAGCATTGAGGTTTATGGTATTAAATTTTTGGAATAAATTTAATTTTTTGAATAAATGAATTTTTTTGAATAAATTAAATTTTTTGAATAAATTAAATTTTTTGAATACATTAAATTTTTTGAATACATTAAATTTTTTGTAAGTACTAAATTTTTTGTAAGTACTAAATTTTTTGAAGGAATGATCTACTTTTAGCATGCCCGCGAGGGCGTAAAAATTCTTGAATTTTGAGGATTAGGGAGGTCGCATTGTGCGGACACTATAATACTGTGATAGATCGATTTCGTGCATGCTTACTTGAATCACATATATGTGCCTGAATGCACACTTAGCACAACAATGGAAGAATAATCCGACGTACCTTCGTCCTTACCTGAGATGCACACGTATTTTATGGTTACATTGCCTGAGCCCCATTTGTCAGCACCTGGGCAATCTTTGTTCAATATGAAACTGCAGTGATTAACTCCGGAACATCTGGAAAGATAGAATTATTGCAGAGATGGTTTTTTGAAGATTTAACGATTGCATTAAAAGTAGTTTTCACCAGTCAACGCTCTGCTCACCATTCGAAATGTAAACTCAGTTATATTTATTTAAAGAAATAAAATAAGCTTGCGAAAACATAAATAGTGGTAAAATTAATTGTTGTTTACAGTTATAACAAAAGCAAACGAAATGAAATGTTCGTCAATGTTAGGGCACCTGTTTTGTGACATTGAGGAAGCCACGGTTTTCCGAACTACCTCATCTAATCGATATTTTCGTTTCATTTTGATCACATTGTAATTCCAATGCCAGCTGCCATGTCGCGCTGAGTATTGCACCTAAGCACGAATAAGTGCTAGATCATTGGTTGATTATTGTTTGCTTGAAAGAATGATTGTTAGGCCAGGATATATAAGTCGTAATTGTTTGGTTATAACGAAAGGGGGCGATGTAATTGAGTTCGTTTAGTTTTATACTCACGAGTATAAAACTAAACGCAGAAGCAGTATTATGGGACGATTGCGTGATTTGAAAGGGTTTTGAGATCACGTGCGTATGCAACCAAAGGGGGCCCTCTTGGTTGCCAAAGAAATAAATAAATGACAATTTTTAAAATGTCTTAAAGGTAAGGAATTTAATATTTTTATTTTAAGTGAGTAATTAATTGTACATACATATTTGTAAAGGTATAATACGTATAGAAATGTGGCACTTCTAAATAAAATTCATTAGATAAAGTGGTTTACAATGTGCTGCTTAGATTAATCATGACACCAAGTATACTACATTATTTGATTTAAGAAGTCAATACATATATACAAGACTGATGTTTGCAGATATTGATAATGATATTACATGATACGAAGCAGTTGAAAAGAGACTAAAAGAGATGAAATTCTTTATTTGATAATATAAATATGAACATATGTAGTTTAAAATGGTTATTTGCTTGGTTTTATTCATGTGTGATTTACATTATGTCTCTAATGTAAATTAATGTAAACGATATTTTTAGTAACTTAGACAACCAAACATACACATGAGTATATAGTGATAAAAGTAATAAAATGTAAGTGGGCAATATAAGAGGTTTCTTTACGATCGCAAGAGGTTTTTCAAGTCCAATAATTTAGCATTAGATGAAGGACAAATCTTACGTAAACGTCCCGGATAAAAGCAGCACGTGACATGCTCTGGGTTAATAGCACTTTCATTTTCTGGGTCTCGTCCTATTTCCTCCAATGCCGCAGAGGTCTAGGTCACTTTTCACCCCAAATCAGTTCAAACTGTCAAGGGAGGGCAAGATTGAGTAGGTCACACTTCACGAATTCGGATCTCCGTCGTATTGTTGGGGTAAAGCTGGAATTGTGCTAATGAACCGATCGATCGGCTACTTTATGGGAAACCCCATTAGCTGCTCGAGTCTGGACCGTGTGCAACTTTATCACCCCCAAAATCTTCATCGCCGCTGTTTCCGTTTCCCCGGACCAAACAGATGGTCTAATTGGCAGCAATGGAAGGCCGCGTTGAAAATCTCGCCCATCGCTAATGATACATTTTTGATTTAATTATGGAATGGGCTCGATAAGCGACCGAGTTAGCGTCACGTTATATTATTTTGCCACCGGCTTTATTAATTAAAAACATCACGCAATTGCTTCACGACTTTTTTATTGTATTAACCTTGTCAATGCCAAATTAAATATAAAATAATTTGAGTAAGTACACATAGGGAACGCTAATCTTGACGTAAGAAAACGCAAATTATTACATTTTTAGTCTTAAATCAAGAATTTGTAACTTTTAACTAAATTAATATATTTGAGATAAGAATAATGTCAGCATTGAATCAAAGAAAATAAAATTTTTAAACAACGTCATAGAATTTATAAATATTAAATTTAATAGTAATTAATTGAAAAGTATGATCTGTTGATTTCTTGTTTGATAATTAAAACATTGATTTTATAAAGAAGTAAACGTATTCTTACAAGATAAAATAGTTTACTTTTCTAGAGACTACGTTATATAGGAGTGAATTATCGTTGTCTTTAATAACAACTTTGTTGTTGAACGGACGGGTGCTATAAGAAAATTAAAAAAAATATTTAAACTCATATTTAATAATAGCTAACTATGATCTGACATCTTCGGTAGCAAACAACTGAATGATAAACGCTCCAGTTAAGTGTATTAAAAAACAAGCGCCGAAGGCGCGAGGTGGCGAGGTTGCGAAGCGAGCGAGCTCGAAATCTCAATAATTTGACAACGAAATTATTAGACTTAATAATGATTTAGAAAATATTACTTAATAAAATACACGTTCTTTTCATTAGGAAAATTATTGACGTACATAAAACTGAATGGTTAAGAATCTAAACTTCTTTCTCAAGTTGAGAATAAATGTGTGCAAAGTAAAGTGACTAATCAACACTATTGAATAAAATTGAAAAGAAGAAAGTTGTAAAAAAAATTTATTTGGTAAATACGAGTATTTCAATAAATATTTTAAGCATTTGTCGCGCTATTTCCCTCTGGTAAGGTCTTTCTCGGACGCATAGTTTAATTCTCTGGAAAAAGCCACAAAAACACCAAGCGTGCGAAACTTGATGAAAGCCCGACACGCATTCATTGTTATATGGAAATAAAAGAAAATTAAATCAAAACGTCGCAATTCTCTTATTAAAATCAAGCGGAAAGCTTACCGCTGGAAATAGTGAAAATTGCGGGATTAGTAGAATTGTGGTAGAATGCGAGATTAGTAGAATGAGGAATTTTAGCGAAATAATCATTGTCAGGTTATTTATGTCCCAAATAATTTCAATTTCCCCACGCACAATAGAGAAATCTATTACAATGCAGCCGCAACATCTGTGGATCCGGCGGATCCTCGAAGGATTTGCACCCCTAATTCTTCCATCTTATTGGCGAGGGGGTGGTGATTGCGCCCCCGGATCGATTCATAACCGTGACACATTTCTATATCGTATGCACAGACTCCCATAGAATCTCACCCTAACGCTTTAGTGGCAAAGCCTTTAGTAAGGCTGTTGCAGCACCATTGCCCCAGAGAATATGAATGATTGACCACCCCCAAAGACACGTGCACCCCATAGAGCAGCGAAAACATTTAGATAAAGCATAATTAATATGTATAGTTCCCGTCTTCGAGTTTAAACAGGAATTACCCGAGGACATGCTGCAGGAAGAGAGTGGCAATTGCGATAATAGTGGAGTTAACATAATGACACTCCACCCTTTGTGTAATGTTTTGTTAATGGATAAATTGCAGATAGACTATAATTTAATTTAATAAGGTAGCAAAGGTTGTAGTTAATCCATCAATAATACAGGGGGAAACCTATGAAATATTACCGCTTATAAATATACAATATTCAATCAAGTATGTGTATGCGGTTCTTTTGATCCTGAAGCGCTGAGCTAATGGTTATATCTCAAAGGCACTAGAATAAAGAAGTTTGATGTTATGCAGACCGCTTTGAATGATTTTTAGCTATTATTGTCCACTACGTTAATGAGATTTAAATTTTTTTGGCTTTCTAGACCATAACTCAGCAGTTCTGTTTATAGTCGATGAATATGTGCATCTTTTAGAAAGTTGTTACATTTTTCGTCCATGATATAAAATAAGTAAATAAGTACTTATGCACCTAATTGGATTGTAATTTGACTATAGTAAGCATCGCTAATACTCGATTTCTGGAATGGCAGATATCCTTTTAATAGTTATTGAATCAACTAGTTAATGCCCGTGAAAAATCACGGGCACCCATGTACACATATATTTATTACCATGTACACATATACTTATTGCCATGTACACGTATACTTATTGCCATGTGCACATATACACCTGACCA
>JAWQRP010002797.1:0-14698 GCA_033557875.1 Quadriops clusia | reverse complement strand
GCGGGGGTAACAACCCCAAGAAATAAATACGCTGGTGACTCAGCGGGGAAACCTTTGCGTTATGGAAAAGCTTGAACCACGCTGGCGCCAGGTCGGCCTGCACCACATCACACATTTGCATCCTGTAGGGCCTTATCCTTATGGGTATGGGACCCCAGCAACACCAGAAATTATTGATTTTCGTACTGTGCGCCATGTTGGTTCCCCATATCATTCCAAAGCATTCAGGGCTGCTCATATCGCGCAAGAAATTAAATATGCACGTTGGGATATGATTGTATGTGGACGTATGAATGTAAATACCAGGGGTGGATTTTCATACGTATATGTTGTCTCTTTTTTCTCCCTTCTAGACTGTCTCTTTCTTCCACTTACCTTCTCTTCACCTCGCCAGATCCCCGGTTTCTTTCCTCAGCGTATTTCTAAGTTTACAAGGTGCAAGGAGCACCGGAGAGGGTTATTTTTAAAGCTGCCAGGAAGCCGAATCTCTTTTGTTCCGAGCGGTGCTTAAATTTAGTACATAAACAAGAAGCAGGATGTTGCATTTGGTTCTCGAAGATCCAGCGGAGCGTGTGGGCAAAGCCCCGACTCTTCGTGATAACCCAAGTTGCGGTAGGACTTCGAGAAGTCGCCTGCCTGCCCATTCACTCACTTTTCCTCTCTGACCGGAATTTAAAATAGCTGGGATCTCCGGAGTGTTACTTCCACACGGCAACCGCGGATATGCACAGGCACCACAAAATTCTACTTTATTTTCCTTGGATTCATAAAATTGTCTAGTTTAAGACTTCATTCTTGATGTTGTTTAATTTTTATTTGCTTTGTACATGTACACTAAGAAATTTAAATAAATTTACTTGTTACTTACGGAAAAATACGTTTGTAAGTATTACGTTTTCTTGCAAAACTATATACTCGTAGAATGAGTGTGTTTATAGCGTTATTTAGTTTAGTTTAAAATTATAATTCTCAGTATGTTTATAACTCTATGCCTCTTTAGAACTGTTCTAAAATGTTAGTACCTTTATATCCCTGGACATATTAATTTATTCTACACCTTAAAATGTGCTTTTACAAAAATAAGTATTATGTAAATTTACATCGCTTGTGTACCTTTACGTAACTTATACATAGTTAACTATTTGTTAGCGACAAAATGTCCATGAATTGTTGTGTAATCTTGGGATATGGTATGCTTGTGTGTTTGTACTAAATATACCTACGTACTTATTGTACTTATTTAGAATTTCATGTGCTGAAATATTTATCGGAGTATATTTATATGACCTAGTAGTGGTAAGCATGTTTCTCCAGTCGATTTTTTATGCTCACCTTGCTAATACAAATTGGCACCTGTCATTGAGCCCAAAAAAGCTTTTAAGCCGTTAAAATGCAGATACGCACAACTTTCCGTTTCCCCCATTTTCAAGTTTTCTCCAGTTGCAATATTTTGGAATCTCTGGGGATCGGGGTGAGAAGCGTTGTTTTAACCGTCCCGGTAAATAATGTGCCCCGAAAATGTCGAAACGTAATGGTACAGTTTAGAGCGCACTTCCTCTCACCCCCTCGCTAGTTTTTACCTTGTATTCTTTCTTTCCTGAAAAGTTTCTCGCAGGTAACTAATGGCAAGGTCCTGAAACTGCCCGATAAGCTTCATCGGTTAACCGCACTTGTTCTTTTGCTTTCGAGGTTAAAGTTGTAGTTGGCAAGGGAAAATATTTTTAGCGACAGGTTTTCAGCATGGCGTGAAGTTTTCAGGGATGTTACTAAAAGTTATACCTATCTGATGGTTTGGATAAAATGATGAACATTTCAATACATGTTTACATAATTAATTAAAAAATAACTTGCGGATTTTGCCCACACAAAACAGCAAGCATCTGATTTAATAAATTGCGACATGTTAGACGTATTTGTTAGAAGAGAAGTGAGCTAGGGCGTTTTTCATATGCAACCCGTTTTATGTTCTTGTTTGTGGAGCATTCCATGCTGTTGCCATAGCTACAGGCTGCAATGGAAATCCGAGTTTCCAAGAAATTTGCTCCCGAGGGAGCGAGATTATATCTCCATTAAATTCTGGGGTTGTTTGTCCAGCCGCGCTAGAACGTAAATACACTGTTATAACAATATTTCATTAACGTGTTCTAAATAATTCTAATAATAGCTTGAATTGCAATAATAATAATAATATTAGTAATAACAATAAAGTGTGATAAAACTTACTTACGGCAATAAATTTAGAAATAATGAAGTTATTAAATTTTAGCATTTAAAAAAAAATTCTGCAAGCTTTTGACCAGATTGATCCGATCGTACTTCGATGGGTTTGTCGCTACTCTCCAAAACCAATAAATCACGTTATTTGCAATTAAACCAGAAATTTCCAGTGGCGAGCTTTCTCGCGGCGTCGCGACGCCACCGCACTCATTTATCCACCAGATTAATTTTCCATTGATACAAATTTTGTGTGTCCAGTATGAATTACGCGCCCGAAAACCTGTCACTTGCAGCGGCGGCGCTTAAAATCGACATTTTTAAACCTGGCGCACGAAATATGGGGTTTACATTAATTTCTGACTAGCTTGAGGGCTTGGGAGAGTGGGTGGATTCAATGCGATTAACCGGAATTACTGGATTTGACGTTCAATTTTCAAGCATTTTTTTCACATGGTGGGAATACCAGTGGATAATTTTTATTGACTTAATTCCATTTTTACCTTTCAAAGATCTGATACTTTTTGGACATATTATGCAGGAATTAATGAACCGATAGACGTAGACTTTTAGGTTCAGTGATGGTCATTAAAAAATAACTGTTTTATCTGCTGAAATGTTTCCGGTACTTACCTGAAACCTGAAAAAAGTTGCACATATCAAATCTGTACAATTATGATTACATATGTTGCAAAATATCATAGAAAAATTTGACAACTATTGTATCGATTCTCTTGTAGAAGTTTTTATTTGTTTACTCCTTATTTTCACGTGGATTTATAAGTTCATTCCACAAAATAAAATGATTTGATACTTAAGGAAAATTTTAAGTGGGAAGCATGTCTAGGAGGATCTTTATCTTAATTTTATGAACCCCTCCTGAAGGGTTACCAACAAGCACTGTATCACGGTGGCATTCAATTGCTAGATTATGGAACATTGTTTTGTATAGCGCACAAAAACTTTTTTTAGTTTTCATGATGTAGCTCAGGCGCTGGGCCGATTATAATCGGTTTCCTCTCGTTGTAAAAATTCCGGTCGCCCGTGGCTCTTGAAGAAGAAAAAACATCTATCATTCTAGCGCGTTGAGCACAATGGAGCATCCCAGCGGCAGCCCACGTAGACAGCCCAATCCCGGCCGGGCTGTTCGCTCCATTAGAAAGTTCCTTGCCCTTTCAAGGTTAATGCGCAAAATTTCTGCGGACTGCCGAACTTTCGGCTTTCCTAACGAGAGCAAGAAAATAAATAACTTCGCGAACGAGAGTCAATGTCAGTGGGGTTCCTCTAAATATCTCTGATTGAGTAATGGGGCTCATGACTCGCTTTCCCCCAATGAGTTGAAATTGCCAATACATATTTCGATTTTTGATAATTATTACTCTCATAGTAATAGCCCACAAACGTGAGGATTAAAATACAATCACTGCATTTAAATTGAACATAAAAAGGAAAAATGACAGAAAATTGCTATCACGATGCTTGTAAATCAATTTAAATGCAATATAATGACAATATCAAGAATTTGGATACGTGTCTACGAAGGAAATAGTCAACGTAGCTCCGTGCTCATGTCGATTCATTAAAAAAATGGCTTTAAAGGCAAAGGCTATTTTTATAACATAAGTGTCTATAAAACGAGTTGCCAGCATTGTCAAACCAAATATTATTGAAAATATTTCTTTCAGCAAATGCCCTAAGCCGAACGAAACAGTAAAGAATAGAATAAAAGGAACACTTATACTGCATATACTTATGCTACAAACTTAAAATGCACTAAATAATATTCATTATATTCAGCGCAGAAACTATTTTAAACATAGAAACTCAGTTGATATTTTGTTATATATTTATTAAGATTAACTTTTTAAGTATTGCTTTTTAAACTTAACCCAATCTGCTATTATTGTTATTCCGGACCGAAGAACGTATCTTTTAAAAGCTTCGACTCGGCGAGAATCGAATTTTGAAAATTAGATTCATATCATATTTTGAACGAGACTGAGAAGTCGTAAAGTGGTATCCTGTAAATAACCGAATGTGAATCAACCGAATCAACTTTTGTTAACTATGTTAAAAATGCAGGTGATGAATGAAATCGAATCACTTCGAAGCGATACCGAGGGATAGTTATGGAGAGGGTGCAGTGCGGACGGGCGCGGTGTGGGATATCGACCCGTTGGCGGCGAGGTCTAGGCCAAAGACCTGCGGGTCGCGACCTCGTCGTGCCCCCCAAACTCCGGGGCGGCCGAGCCCCCTCGCATCAAACCCAGACTTTCCCAGAATTTATGTTTTTCCTTGAATTGTTTCTTGTGCTCGCTGAAGTTCACCCAAACATAATTCAGTCCCGTGCATAATCCAGCCCAAACACAAGTCAATTTCATTATAAGCCTACCCCAATGCGAGCCTGGACCATTATAATAAATAAGTCTTCTCCAAAGTTTATCTGCTGAACCCACATACATATAAGCCTAACTAAATGTCTTACCTTTAATTTAATTTATCTCGCATCATCTCGTCTGGTTTCGTCCAGACGAAGGGTGCAGTTCTTTTATTGGCGCTACACATCCAATATTTCAGTGTTTTCGTCTTTAGGGTTAGTCTCATAAAATTCAGTATGTTTATATCCGGTTTCTTATTTTATTCATGGCATGTTCCTCTCGTATACAGTTTTTGGACACTCAGTTTTTATATCCAGTTTTTTCATACAGTTTTCTCATATGCAGTCTTCTCACATAGATATAGGCTCTTCACATTCTATCCACAGATATGTAGCCTACTTTGCTTACAGCTTACTCATATTCACAAGCCCATTGTGCAAAACTTCAGACTCACTAGTTCTGGTTGTGTTAGACTGCCTTTTCTCTTAAAAAAGCTTTCGTGGAATTGTTTTTCGGACCGTTATTTAATTCGGGTTGAATCCCTGGAAAAGTCTTAACCTCCGGGAAGCGTCCAGTCTCTGGGAATCTCTCAGCCTTGCGTAACAAACCCCCAGCCTAGTATAGTTCAATGCGGGGACAGTCCCAACCTCTTCCCAACTCCCTCGATCTAACAGCTTTCCCCTTCAAACACGCAGTTACAACTTTCACCCCCCCCCCCCCCCCCCCCTCCACACACACACATTTCACTTCTCCACATCTAGCACCTCCACTTTTCACACTTCTACATGCATACCACAATGTACACGCCACCCCATTTTTCACACCTTCATCTTTACAATTTACGCCCATTTCGCTCCCGTAAACTTTACAAAAACCAATTTGGATTCCCTGGGAAATGTCCATTGCCTGTGTGAACCTCAATCTCTCAAATCTTTTGACTTTTATCAGTTTCCCGGTTTTGTATGTTGCTGAACTTCAGTACGTTTTAAAAAAAAACAGGTTAATCTGAAATGCGCCTCCTTTCGGAAGCCAAACAGCTTCGGCAACCCCCTTCCTCAAGTTATAACAATTCACGAATTTCTCAGCCCCTAACAAGTCAATCCCCCGGAAACTCCTCAATTCCAAGGAAGTCCTTGGAAAAATCGTGTCTTAAACGAACAAATGGCTCCGCTGGAATAATGGGCTAACTCTTTGCACCTGTCGATATGCAAGTTTATATTCTCAAGGTCGCACTCCTGCATTTTATGATTTATAGAGGAAGAGTTGGCCTGAACTTCGAATTTAGAACAGGACACAATGCAACAAGCAGTTACGGGACAATATGGAGGATATCCACTAAATCTCAACATGCAGTGTGGTATAAAGTCCGCATCAAATGAAAATAAAATGTCTTATTGGTTTTACTTAACATTGTTATTATGTAGCATAAATTTCCTGGGGAATTTGACACTAATTACGAGATGGACAACTTTCAGGTTGGATCTGTAATTTTCGAATTTATTTTAAGTGCGTCTATAATTTTTATTAAACTCTTTTCTTTAAATCCCTAAACAAGGCTACGAAAAAGACGAAAACATGATAATTTTTAAAATATTTTCATTATAAAACGTAATTCCTGAATTCTCATGACCTTTTCTTATAAGTATATACAGTAGAACTCCATTTATCCGAACTCCAGTCATTTGAATTGTCAATTATTCGGATCAATGCCTCGAAATATTCAACTAATTTTTATAGCAAACAAAGTTGAAAGATTGAAGACCCACTAAACAGATTTAAAGACAGTTAAAGGAGTGAAGACGTACCGAAGATATACGGCTTTAAAGACAGTTAAAGGAGTGAAGACATATCAAAGATCTAGGGCTTTTAGAGGCAGTTAAAGGATTGTAGACTTACTAAATATCTAGAGCTTTACAGACAGTTGCAAGGTTTTAAAGACAGTTAAAGGAATATAGACTTATCAAATATCTACTTCTTTAAAGAAAGTTGAAAGATTGAAGACTTACCAAATATCTAGGTTTAACGGTGTTCCGCTTACACTTACCACAATCTTTTTTGATTGATCCTTTGTTCGAATTTCTACTTATCTGGATTAGTTGTGACAAACAGCAATTGGGATAAATGGAGTTCTATCGTAGACCTTTTTAATATTTTCATAGTAATTGATTTTCTCTGTATTCATTTCGAATAAAGCATTTTATCGTAATATTTCTATAAAAACTTCCATTGGGTGCGAACTCTACGGCTCATTGTAGAATAATATTTATTTGTTGCAAAATATAAGTACATAGGCAATTTGTAATCGATTTGCTTATTTCGCGCGCCAGAGCGAACGAACTTTTTTAGCTTTGTTTTTTCTGGGCCGCAATTTTTCTCCGCATTCTCCGCCAACAGGATCTTTGGCATTCTGCGGATAAGTTCATCACGGGATATCTATCATCCACTTGCGCTCGTAGCTTGCCTTGTTGGATCAAGCGCTTCTTATTGTACACCCCGCCCAAGAACTTCGGTTCTCACAGTTCAGCGATTTAGTATAATGAACTCGTCTGTCATAGCCTTCAGCCAGCAGCGCAGCAGCTACGCCTTTCAGTCAGTCTCACCAATAAAACTTTTCAGCCATTAGGCCAAGTAACTGTTATGTAAACATTAGACGGAAATCTTGCGATTTTACAAATTGAAGTTCTTGCTTTAAAATGCGTTTTGGCTACTGATATTATTATACTAATGTACAACTTTTTTCTCTTTCCCAGATTGCTCCAGCAGCAAAAAAGTTATGGGGACTGGAAACGAAAGATGCAAAATCTCTGGCACCACTACACCACTTGAATCATGAAGGCGTTTGGAGGGATCCAACATGGGCTGCACCAGGTAAGTCTTTACAAGGTTTTGAGAACAACACAAAGTGTCCCCATCCTAAACCTTTGCGTAAAGTCTTTGGCTGATTAAATCGGAGGTGGTTGCCCAGAGGATTAAATTCTCGTCGTCCCAAACTTTCCGGCAAAACAAAATTTAAATTAACCCACTTTTTAATTGAATTTGTTTTGGCGATAATAAAGGGTAGCTCGAGGAAAACAAGGAGGTGCATTAGGGAATTTCTACCAGTGACTGGGCTTGATAATCAATTTACTCCAACATATCGTCTGAATTGCTTGGCGCAATTCAAACTTCGGGAACTAACTATTAGAAAAAGATCAGTCTTGCTCTTCATCATGTTGCTATCTCCTAACCCCGGCGGATGGTCTATTCTCCCTCGCCCTTTAGTTACATCCTTCTTGCATTCACTTCCCCTTTTACCCCTTCCTATCAATTAATCTTTCGTTCCGTTTCACAGTTTTCTCTCTTATCCTTTCAACTACCCCTTCTCCAGGGATTCTAATTCTTTTATATCCCCTCGCTTCTTTCCTTGTACGGTCATTCTTCCTTTTTATCATCAGATGTACATCCACTCCAATAATATCAATCTTCTAGAAACGTTTCCAGAAACTACAAATGAGCTATTGTTCCGCAATCTATAAATGTTTTACAAACGGGTCTTACGACCACTTGATCGAGCATCTGGTTTCCAGGAAATCTTTCCGAGGACTAGCCTATAATTGAAGTGCATCAAGGGAATAGTGAGGATACAGCCAAATGTTTGATCTGCGCTCATTTTACTAACTAACATAATAAGAACATCACACATGCAATTACTAGTTGTAACGAAATTAACCTATTTTATAAAAAGCCAATCAAACAGGTAATTACAATACTCCTACAATCATTTAAAAACACGTGACCACTTAATATTGTAATTTAACGTTTAGTTAGGTATCTAATGAGCTAAAGATATTAATATCTTACACCGCAATTTGTTGGTAGTTGTCAGCAAACGGAAAAAGTGGCTTTTACTTTTATTGATCTTATTTTCACTCGTTTACAAATTTATGAGCACTGTTAACTGGCGGCAATAAATTAAGTAACGGCGCATTACAAAGGTCAGCCATTGTTTTGCGTTTTAATTTTTCCAGTATTTAACCGGGTTAGTTTGCTTTTGTAATCAGCTTTTCTTGTAGGTTTCCCTGTTTGCGGAGTGATCGCTGTTTTTCCTGTAAAGCCAACGCATTACCTTATTTAATCGCGCAGATTTAATTTCCTTAGGGCGGGTACTATCCGCTATTGCGTTTCCTTACTGAGTGCCACTTTACCTTGTTTATAAATTATCATAATTTTTGTTAAGAAATTACAACTTAATTTTTATGTCATATTTTACAAGAAAAGAAGTAGTGAAATAATGTTAATTAGACATTAATAGCTTCTGTAATTATGTTTCCAGATTTCGAAGACTTTCTTGGTTTGCACTTTCATGTAATATTCTTATTGCTCCTCTAATAACGACAGGTTGATCTCCTATGTCCTCTGATATCCACATCGTTTCAAAGTATAAACACGGAGAAAATAAATTTTCTTAAAATTCATTAAGCAGATGCAATATTTATTATAAACTTGAGTTTCAAGTATCTACGACTCTATGGTTTTAATTTTAGTGTGATTTCAAACCTTGAACCATTACATTGTAGAATGTACTAAATTTTTCGATCAGTGGGAAAAATTGAAAATATTGTTGGTCTCTAAATATTGACTTGAACCTTCGCCAAATGTTAGGCTCTGAAAACATTGCTCTAAATAAATTACTAAAAACTTTCCTGACTGATGTGATTTGAAATTGCAACACAGGTGATTTGTTAACTTATTAATTCTTGTGTACGTAGGATCTGCAATAAAATTAATGCTGGCCGAACGGGTTCTCCAGTAGTGGCCACATATTTACAAAAAAAAATTACTCCGTTTTAAGTATATTGTTAAATATTGTTTTCATTATTCCGTCTGCGAGTTGTCTTCGTCCAACTTCCAAGCTGTTCTTCTTGAGAGATCTCACAGAGTGTCTTGTTGCTCTTCAATTTCGAGAGTCGTTGGGGTGTCTGCCAGGCAGCGATCGCTTTTTCGGTTAATTCCCCAGAGTATATTGGAAACGAGAGTAAAGCGCAATTATTCGATCTCGAGGTAAGTGCCAGCAAACACTCCGCGTTGATAATCGAATTTTTGAAAACGCCTCCCGCTTCATTAAATTTACACAGGATAAGTGTTGGACGTCGGGAATTCCTGCACGAGCTAAGTAGTTCAACCAGAGTGGCTGAACGGGGAGAATAAATATCATTTGAAATTTAAATGGATATGCACTTTGGGGAATCTTATTATGTAGTTACGAGGGGGAGGTTCCGACGTCCCCCCAGGAGGAGCAAAGGATGGAGCTAGATACTGTTTGGAAAGGAGAAATAATGGCAGACAAAGCGAAAGCAAAACAAACTGTACGTCGAAGAGGCGGAGTGAGAGAGAAATCTATTCTTTTTATTTCCACCTGCAACGTAGATAGAATATTAGAGGGAGAGAAAAGAAAAATATGAGAGAAAAAATTACGCGGTGCAGAGATCAAAGGAAGATAGAAAACAGAGTAAGGGATAACGCAGAGTAGGAAACAAAACTTAAGGTATGAGAAAACACGGTAAGAGAGAAAACAGAGTAAGAGAGAAGGCGAAGTAAGAGAGAAAATAGCGTAAGAGAAAAATAGCGTAAGAGAGAAAATAGCGTAAGAGAGAAAACAGAGAAAGAGAGAAAATTCAGTAAGTGAGAAAACAGAGTAAGATAGAAAACCAAGTACGAAAGAAAACAGAGTAAGAGAAAAACAGTAGTAATTCGAAGTCTAATAATTCCTTCTTTTCACCTTCTCGGCGGCAAAGCTTTAACAAAATTCTCGAACAAACGCCCGTGGGGTAGAACATCCTAAATGAGGATTTACTGGCCCTCTTAAGGATGGGGAATGGCTCGAGATTGGAGGCGGCACAAAAGCTACCCTGAATAGTTGCCGAGAAAAACTTTCGCGTTAGATTTAATTACACAGCCATAATGGTGTTGAATTGAATAAGTCGGGAAAATAAAGGATTTTTCAGGGGGCCAGGTGGTTGTGGGGTTTACACAAGGATGGGTTTTTGAAAGCGAAAGGAATCTTTTTGATGAAGTGATAAAACTTTAATGGTCTTGTTGCTACTGCATTAGCGCGACGGCCTTCAAAGAGGTTAATTAGCCTTTTAGTCAGAGGTAAAAGCTTAAGATTGTCTCAGAAATTTGTACATTACCTAAGACTGATGAGCCAAAACTCTCTCCATATAACTTAATCACAATGTACCGAAAAGAAAGCCCATAACTCTGAGTTAAGAACGAGGTTGCCAAATAGGCAATAAATAAAAAATCAGCAGGCGAGAAAATGGCTTGGAAAATTATGGAGGAGATGAATTGGGTGATGTGGGAGTCGAGGCGGAAAGCGAACAGAAAGTGATTTCAAACCTGCTCTTAAAAACATCGATTGAAATTTTTATTATTTTTGTTTTATGGAGAAAGAGCGAAAGCTAAAGAGGTTGTGATGTGCATGTCAAGAATTTAATTGGCCTCTCTCTCTAGAGGGCGCTCATTTCCCAGGACAACACGTAGCTGGCGCACAACCTGATAAAAACTCTTAAATCACGGGAAAACCGAAGGAGAGGTCCCGTTCCGGAAAAGAATTTTAAGTGGGCTGGGGCTGTAACGGGGAACAGCCCTTCAATTACCGTCCCCTTGAATTTACCAGCTTTTCACTTCTTAACAAGCTAGATGTCGCTCGTGTTAGGCACTTTCTAAACCGTTTAAAGTTTAGTACTTTGTGACAAAATGCACTTGGACATTGTTTTGTTTACTTGTACTAAGATTTCTTTTCTAATTAAACGTTTGTTGCGATAGTTGTCACATGTGCAATTCAGAAGCCAGTGGCCACAATGTCTTATAAAAGTTGTTTATTGGGAATCTGAAGCGGTTTGATATAAATATGTAGATCCCGTTGTCGATTTAACTAGTTAACTAGGAGCATTAGATTTAGTTTTGAACGCCAAAAGCGTTCACATCCCATCTGATAGCTTTGACACGGGCTGTCAACTCGATTGAAAGCAAGGATGGAGAGGAAGTATCCATATGCTGTTGTAGCTTCGACGTCTATCCCTAATGCCTATATAGTTGGGCACTTCAGAGACAGTTAAATCATGTATGCCGCCTGTTGATAGGTGTGTCGGTTTGCAACAGATTAGCTGTAGGGGTTTAGAGTAGTTTCGTGAAATGAGTTTAAAATATATCTATGTATCTGCGGTTTATACAAGTATTACCATTTAAAGAAATACCGAAGATTGGGTAGCTTGCACTTCTTATGGGTGCAGAAAAGAAAAAAGTAAGTGCTTAAAACAAGGTTTTTCGTCTCAAGGAAAATTGACTAATATATTTCGAATTCCACGGGTTTTTATACGCCATATACTATCAAAACATGGTTTGCAATCCTTCATTAGACAGAAGGTCCCTAAGAAAAAGTAGACCAAAGCTAATGTGCCTTCTGGCTCAACAGATAACCAACGGAGAACCTTAAAAAGAAGACTTATTAGGTCCGCCCGCCATTTCTCAGATTTCAGAATCTGTTATTCGTATTTCTGTAATTTGGCACATGAGAATGGGCGAGGAGGGAATTCAGGAAAATTAGGCCAAGTAAGAAAAGTACAGTGAAGATCTGATACCATTGTATTTTTATGTCAAAGATCAAATAATTGCAGATCGCTAAGAAAAATGTGTGATTCATGCAGGTTTGGTATATAGATTCATGGTATACCTGTATTGATAGTAAACAATATAGGTATAATAGCATTGACAATGTGGGTGTTTACATATGTATAGGGTGACTATGGCAGTAGATCCAGACGATAATTTACGAAGTAGGAGACGATCCCTATACGCAGCGAAGGCGGTGGCAATGCAGAGAGCGGAGAGCGTCGCGACGTCCGCGCCGCGGCGGCTGATTGAATTCGGATCGGCCGGGGTGGTTACCCGGGCAACAGACGCCGGCGTGTCCATGGAGACGAGCGCCGCCGCCCGGCACGCCCATCCGTCACCGCCGATGCCGCCGTCATGGTAAACATAAATCAAGTAGGCTAGGTACTCTAAGAGGCTGCTGATGGGGGTGCTCATTTCCATTATGTACACATGTGCTGTGTACTCCAAACCCCAAGGAGACACCCCTAGATCCTCTTAAAATGCCTCCCATTGAAACTATGCACCAAAAATGCCGGATAAATGGATGGAGCATTTAAAAATTGTTCTTCCCGGCAAGAATGGAAATCTTTTACCAATTTTAGCTAACATATTTGTTCTTGTTACTTGGGGACCTAGGTTTTGAATCAGTAAATATGTAAGGTATTTTCTTCTCCGTTGGGCTGAAAGGATGATCCAATCTAGAGAGGAGCGAAGGAACAGGCACGGCACTAATTAATGCTAGACGTGGAATACGAAGCGGCAACATGACGCTCTCAGAAATTGCTAGATATCGTCTGTCTTTAGTGGGAGTCGTTAATTAGCAGCTCTTAAACCGTTCGATCTGTACACGTGGGGACCGTTTCGTCCGGCGATGGAGTCACTGTTCTGCGAAATTGAATGAATTGAACTGCAAACTTCAAAACCTTTGTTGGAATAAGACGAGCACATAAAAAGAATTTTAATTGGCTCAAATCGTACAAATATGGAGTATCATCGGGGGCGGTGAGAAGACGTACTACACAAAACCTTATTTATACATCTTTTTATACACTTTTTTATGTACCTTTTTTTATACAATTACTTACCACGTTATTTTTTAATTACGGCAATTTGCTGGAAACGCCTTGTGACGTCAGAGACGCACAGTTTGGAACAAATAAAATGACTAACTGCTCCAAAGACAACGTTAATCCCATTATCAGCATTCCCAATGGCGCTATATCTAATATACCTTTGTTCTAACGGGTGTGTATATGTATAATATGGAAATCCGCCAGAGAGGGAATGTGTTGTGGAACTTCCTCCGCACTGAAATCCTGGCAATGCATTGGAAAGTCCTAATAAATTAATATGCATAAACCTGCAGCGCGCGAATGCGAATAAGTCATCCATAAATTACTTCTCTGGGCAAATTGATAGTGCAAATGGTCTTAAGGGTGATTATGGAACGTTGGGGGAAATTAGCAAATTAAGGCACACCAACAGATACATGTTGTACCCCTTCCATTTACCGCGTTTTAGTCAGTATTCAGAATGGAAGCATTGTATTCAACCAGTATAGGTTCTTTTTTCGGCTAAATAATGTTACTTTTCATAGGAGAAAATGAAGTGCTATTAGTTTAAACATTTAATAATTTGCTCATTTTGATCGGAACAGATTTGCACTAGAAAATGAAAATCACATACTCCGAATGAAATCAGAATTGCTGTCATTGCCTGGTCAACTGCGAAGGTAAAGGTTAAGAACCAAGCAACTTTCCAGTCGCTCCAAATTTCTTGTTGAAAAGCACCCTTATTAGAAAGCACGTTGTGGTTACTACTATTACATGATTGTGATGTTTCTATTATTTTTCATGAATATTCAATATCAATAGAGATATGACGCATTAATTAGTTACGAAAAAAAAATATTTATGTTAGCTTATCAGCAAGTGGCTTTGTAATTGTAAATGTACATATTTTTTTATTGAAAACAACACAAATAGTAAATATGGAAAGGTAAACGATCGGTTATTAAGAAGCAAATGAGTTATTCACAAAGTAAATTAAAGAAACTTATGTTTTATACTGTGACGTATCGGGGGGGTAATAGCTGAAAAGCTCAATTCCAGAAAAGGAAAAAGGCGGGAAAATTCAAAATCCCCTAAAAACACTCTATTTGGCCAAAATTACCTGTGATCGTCTAGTATTTGGTAGGAACCCTTTTTCGTTGTATTCGTAATATCCCAGAATTCGTAGGCAAAGTCACGTCAAAGAAAATTATGCCATTAAGGCGAGAACTGTTATTGAGAGTATGCGAAATGAAAATTTGAATGAAGAATGAATTCAATTGAAATGTCAAGTTGTTCGTGTGTCTGTGTGTGTGTAATTGTTGTGATTTTAACTGTTTGCATTTAACTTAGTTATTTGAATTATTTAATGATTTTAATACTTGGAAAGTTCTGTTACTAAGAAAGTCCTCTTTCATTCTT
>JAWQRP010002796.1:0-14702 GCA_033557875.1 Quadriops clusia | reverse complement strand
GATCAGCTGATTGGTGGGACTAGTGGGAGGGGCTAGTGGGAGGGGCTAGTGGGAGCAGTCGATGGGTGACGCCTACTCCCCGCGCATGCGCAATGAGGTGTGCCAGAACCAGCGATCCCCCCTACTTGTGTGCCTTAAATTTAGGGCAAAACAACATGTTAAAATTTCATTTTCAGTGTCTATTCAACTTTAAGCAACTTAAAACTTCAAATTATATCATCTTAAAATTTTAATTTTAAACAGCTTAAAATTTTAATTTTAAACAGCTTAAAATTTAAATTTTAAACAGCTTAAAATTTTAATTTTAAATAGCTTAAAATTTTAATTTTAAACAACTTAAAATTTAAATTTTAAACAGCTTAAAATTTCAACTTTAAACATATTATAATTTCAACTTCTTAAAACTTCAACTTCAATGTTTGATTTCATTATAGCAATGTAATTTTTTTATGTACGTATGAAAAAAGTTATTAAGACAATGAATATTTTGACGAATTATATGATGAGTTTAATGTAATGCATTTATTGATTCGAGTAACAAAATTATTAAGTACAACACATTTTTCCTACATTATAACTATTTTATTCATTAATAAACGTTCCTTTATTATTTCAACGGATTTGTTCACTCTGTGAAAATCAACCCTTTTCAGTTCATGCTTTTAAAAATTCAAGGTAACATTATTGTATATTCCGATTGACAATGAAACCTCAGGATTCCATTCCTGTTGCCAATTTAACCCAAGGGTATAATTAATTTTCGAGTTGTTTAATTCCTATTAGAGGAGCCTTGAAGTGCACCGGTGTATTAGTTTTGATACTTCTCGTAGAGTAATCAGATATTAGAGCAAGATTACTACGCGGAGTGTCATGTAAGCTGCTCCATTGAAAGCGCCAGAGCAAATACGTTAAAACGAGATCCCGGAGGATACTTCGCAGAAACTCTGGAGAAACTCCGGGGGAATCCGGGGGAACTCCGGGGGAATCCGGGGGAACTCCGGGGGAATCCGAGGGAACTCCGGGGTAATCCGAGGATATACGGGAAAATCCGACGAAACTCGGGGCACCCCATTACTACTCCGGGAAAACTCTCGGAGGACTCCGGGATGACTCCGGTAGACTCCAGGAGGACTCCAGGAAGACTCCGGGTAGACTCCGGGAAGACTCCAGGAGGACTCCAGGAAGACTCCGGGTAGACTCCGGGAAGACTCCAGGAGGACTCCAGGAAGACTCCGGGTAGACTCCGGGAAGACTCCAGGAAGACTCCGGGTAGACTCCGGGAAGACTCCGGGAAGACTCCGGGAGACTCCGAGTAGAGTCCGGGAAGACTCCGGGAGACCCCGGGAAGCCTTTGGGAGACTCCGGGAAGACTGCGGGAGACTCCGGGAGACTCCGGGAGACTCCGGGAGACTCCGGGAAGACCCCGGGAGACTTCGGGAAGACTCCGGGAGACTCCGGGAAGACTCCGGGAGATTCCGAAAAGACTCCGGGAAAACTCTGGGAGGACTCCGGCGGAACTATGGGAGGAGTCCTCGAGGCAATTCAGGGAAAAGTCCGGGAAAACTCCGGAAATGCAGCCCGGATTCGGGAGTCGAGTGGTCATTGTGCGCAAGCCGTGAGGTTGTTTACAAAAGAAATGTAGTTTTTAAAATTCTCGCATATTTGAGCCTCGACGTTGATTCCAGCCGAGTTGGGCAATTTCCACGTTTACTATTTATTGAGAGCCGCTGAGCGAATATTTTCTGCTCTAAATCTTCTTGTGTACGCTTAGGCAACGTTTTCCCTCTAGTTTACCAACGAAATCCGGTTAATAGCTTTATACGAAAATAAAAGTATTTACTCCATCAAACCGTGGCGTAATTAAATCAAACGAGTGACAATGACGTATTTGAATATTTGGTTAAACTACTTTATGATTTGCTAAACACAAAATGAATTATTTTAAAATATAATATTTTTTCCTTAATTTAATTATTAAATTCTAGTAATTACATTTAATAATTCGATATCATAATTTGATTTAATAATTTAATTTGATTATTTAATGCCCTAACTCTCTACGCTGTATGTGTCGTTAAATGTATAACATTAATTTTTATGCTTGTAGTTTTCCAACATTTCTACCATAACAACAAAGGCCAATCAATGGCGTCATATATTTATCAATCTGATTAGTTCGGATCGTCCATTGTATTATAGAGTCTGTAGTGTTAACCGATATTTTACATAAAGCTTTATTACACCAGCTATTGTTGTTGTGTTCGTTTAAATGAGTACAATATATCTGTCCCCGTGAAGTTTTCATTATAGTTCCTTTTGAATACAATGTGTTGTAAATTTATTACATGCAACGACTGGCGGATAGTAATTAATATTTAAATGAAGTTTTGAATCAGTTAATGGCTATAGTTGCCCCACAAACTTCTCGCGCAATAAATATTTCGAGTTGTTCAGCTCGATGTGTTATAATTTATAGCTTATAAAGCTTTCTCGAATTTCAATCAATAAGAATTAATAAATTATTAACCTTTCTGAACCAGTATTAAATTATTGATCAACTCTAGGAACAGCTATAAAAAATATTGCACTGAAAATAATAATAATAATAATAATAACGTCATCTTTATGGGTTGTATATTATCCGTAGAGAGGCAGACACGACAGATTTGAGCCCCAAAGAGCAAGCAAGACCGCGAGAGGCACGTTGACTTAAATATTTAATTATGAATGCGGACAATAAAATTACGGCAGGTTATTCGACGGGGGGAATCTTTTACGAGAGAATTCCTCAGCCTTAGGTGGAATAACATTAATTATTCATGGAATAACAATCGGATTGGTGTCTCGGAGCGACACCGGATTGGACATAATGTGTTTTATGATTCGTCTGCGGTTCCTTCAATTTGCGAGAATCACGCCATTATGTCTCGCAATTGATCTCAACCACTTTTACGGCCGACATTACCATCATTGCCTAACTGTAACCTGAGGGCTTTGAGCCAAAAGGATTCATCGTTAGAATTCTGCTCTATGTTCGTACATAATTGGGCAACAGAAACGCGTAACTGTTCGGGTATAAATTAAATTAATTTAATGGCAATTTGCGTATGAAATAAAATTGGAGATAAATAAAATACGTTATTATTTGGCAGGTATGTCATGCGGGATTAAAATGCAGGCTAAATACGTTTCCAGTATTTTTATTGAGGGTAGCAAAATGGAGTTTGCTTTTTATTATTAAAAGTTGATACTAGCTTACTTTTTACCTAAAATGACTACATGCCATATTTCATAGATCTAGCTCAAGTCGTGTTTGAGTTATTGTGTTTACACATACACACACATACACACACACACACACACACACACACACAGAGAGACAAAAAAGCAAAAAAGGATCAAATCGACTCATAATCACTCAAAACGTCGAAATTCTTCAAAATCTCAAAAATTTTTTTTTGCATGATCACTATACTTTCTCTGCGAGAATGTAAAAAATCGAATGATATTATGTAAAAAAAAATAGTAGTAGTGTCTACTGTAAAAAAAAATGATTTAAAGTGTAAAGTTACAATTTTTACATAAAATGTAATATATGTTTAATGGATTTTTTGTTACACTGTACATATCATGCAAAGGATAACAGCAATTCAAAATGTGCGTGAGGATAATTTTTAATCAACGAAACCGGAACATCGCAACGCTTCAACCCCTATTCATAAACCATTTCATTAAGCAAGGGGGCGATATTTCGCATGTTTACGGGTGTTTCATCCCCATCCTGGGGCAATCCAAAGGGCCTAAATAGAAACAAAGTGCCAGACTTGGCCACAAATCAGGACTTAGGCAAAAAGGCAATCAGTTCGACGTGAACAAGTAATGGGTGACAAACAACACATGTCCGCCCAATCGGACTGAAGTTAGGGCAGATTTATGTCCTGGTTACGTATTTACAATAGGTCATTATGGCCGAGGAGATTAATGCGAATTTAGTCAATTATGCAGAACCATGCATTAACTCATTTGGATAATTGCACGTCAATGCATACTTCATGGCTCATAATGTTCGCGAGGACCGCCCTCATTAATATCGCCATTGTTTCCATTTCACGCGTAAGCCCTTTGTGTTGAAATCGCGAATGTAGCTAGCTAGGAATGTTCTATGTTAAAAACCAACAAAAGTAAGTTTTTGAATGTACACTCTACACTGAGAGAAATTTCATAAGATGCCAACTATTTATTAAAAAAAAAGTTTGTATGTTTTTACTTTCTCGCAGAGCCATCGGATATACCCAACCAACGCAATTCACTCATTTTTCTGTCCAAGGTACATCCTCTGGGAAACCGTGTTGCGAAGACATATAATAATAATTAATATAGGTTTAAGAAAGCCATCGAATATATCCAACCAACATAATTCACTCATTAGTCCGTCCAGGGTACATTCTCCGGGAAACCATAATACAATAATAATATTTAAGAAACAATAATACCTTACCTATTGTCTAGAGGTACTGCTGCTGGTGTGGATCTGACTCCTCGATGATTTTTGTACGGTCACTTTTCTATAATCCAGCTTTCGTCCACATTAAAAGAGGTTGCTCTGGGCGCTCCTCTGTTGCGGTAGCGCGAAGCTTGTGCGGAGGCAGGAATCTTTTCATCTCCGCGCGCCACATATTGAGTAGGTTATTAGTTATTAATTAGTGCGATCGGAATCTTAGACGTGTACTTGGTTGCCTAGGTCGTAGATAGAGATATCGCAGTTTGTTTCAGATAATAGGAAAAAATTGAATGAAAAATCCATTATTAAATTAAAAAATATCGTGAAAAACTTTAAATGAACTATTAATAAAAATGATTTTATACACTTCATGTAAAACAAATTTGATCTAATTGACATTTGACAAAATTTTATATATGTACTTACTGTATACTTAATTTTTCATATTTACAGTAAATTTTTGTCGGACGTATAAGATTAATCGCTATATTGTCAAATCGACTTTATTATTTTTTAATAATATTTATCCAAAAATATCTCTCAGTGAAATTCTCTAAAATTTCGTTCAGTATGTACGGTTAGTCAAACTTGCCGGTCATTTCTTTAAAAGCAAACATTTTGTAGAGGCCCCAGTGATATATGTTGACGGAAAAACGCGCCCGAAAATTGCATGGAAACAAGTAACAGTAAATCAATTTAATGTCTTTATTTTATCGTTGAATACATTTTCCAGTGGCGGCAGGGCTGAGTAAACAGGCCGAGGCGAGAAGGACGAGTTTATGCGTCCGCATAGCAAAAAAATTGTTAATCCCGAAAGCTCTCAAATTCCCAAAGTTGCTCACGATTGTGCCCGATAGATAATCTTGAAAAAATCGGTGATTTATGCCGTCGTAAAGCCCACTCATTTCTGGGGGGCTTATTTCATCTTTGAAAAAATACGATCCGTCACTACCGAACGTATATTTACTGCCGGAGATTAATATCGAAAACTAAGGCTCCACTGCTCTGCTCCTCTGCATATCGATTGCTCAATATGCTCCCCCGAAGGCTCGATCTGCTCGAGATTATTGGAAAACGTTTCTCTTGCTGCCGATTCAATCGCCTTGGACCGGACTTTAGAGATCAGTAACGCAGAAGCTACTCGAAGGGAAAGAGAATCTAGATTTGGGCAAGAAGCTTCAATTAAAATGTCACAGGGATTTAGAGATTTTGTTTTTAACTTTTGCAATTAAAGGAATGAGAATGTTTTTGGGGGAACTTTTTTCTTTAATTTAGTAAGAAAATGAATGTAAAAGGAAAAATTAACCAGCAATATTCTTGAAGGGCAAAAAAGTTGCCGGGCAAAAAAAAGTTACCAAGCAAAAAAGTTACCGGGCAAATAAGTTGATGATCAAGAAACTTGACAAGATTAAAAATTGATCAACAAAAACTTTACGAGAAAAAATATTTACGATAATAATAAAAGTAAAAAAGTGGAGTGTGTTCATTTTATCTCTGGAACTTGGTCCAATGATGCTACTATAACGACATTAACATTTTCCGGACACTAAAGGAACTAAATTTCGTTATAGTAGTATCATTGGACAAAATTGCAGAGATAAAATGAACAAACTTGAATTTAGTCAATTGATCGAGAAAAAGAAATCATAAGTAAAAAAGTAGATTCAAATGAAAACGGAAAATCAAAGAAACTAAAACAATTAAAGAAACTAGAAGGATTAAAGAAACTAGAAAAATTAAAGAAACGAGAAAAATTAATGAAACTAGAAAAATTAAAGAAACTATTAAAGAAACTTGAAAAATCGAACAAACGTCAAAAATCAAAAAAACTTGAAAAGTATAGAAACGAGAAGACTCAAAGGAACTAAATGAATCACAGAAACTAGAAAAATCAAAGAAATTCAAAGAATGAAAGAAACTATAAAAATTAAAGAAGCTTGAAGGTTCAGAGAATTTTGAAAAATCAAAGATACTGGAAGAATCAAAGAAACTGGAAGAATCCAAGAAACTAGAAATATCAAAGAAAATAGAAAGAGCAAGAAATCTTGAAAAATCTAAGGACCTCAAAAAATCAATGAACATTGTGCTGAAAGGAATGAGAATGTTTTCGGGAGGATTTTTCTCAATTCAGTACATAAATAATAATAAAAGAAAAAATGAACCAGTAATATTCTTGACTAGCAAAAAAAGTTACCGGGCAAACAAGTTGATGAATAATAAATGTCACAAGTTTAAAAATTGGCGAACGAAAACTTTACGAGAAAAAATAATCACGATAAAAATAGAGTTATAAATAAAAAAGTGGAGTTTGTTCAATTTATCTCTGGAATTTGGTCCAATGATACTACTATAACAAAATTAAGTTGCTTTATTTTCTGGACAATAAAGAAACATAATTTCGTTATAATAGTATCATTGGACAAAATTCCAGAAATAAAATGAACAAACTTTAATTTAGTCAATTGGTCGAGAAAAAAAAAATCGTAAATAAAAAAGTAGATTCAAATGAACACGGCGAATCAGAGAAACTAGAAAAATTAAAGAAACTTGAAAAATCAAAGAAACGTGAAAAATCAAAGAAATGTAAAATATCAAAGGAACGTGAAAAATCAAAAAAACTTGAAGAATCAGAAAAACTTGAAAACTCAACGAAACTAGAGTAATCAAAGAAATTTGAAAAATCAAAGAAACCTGGACGTGCAGAGAAAGTTGAAAATCAAAGAAAGAGGAAGGATCAAAGAAACTAGAAGAATCAAAGAAACTAGAAGAATCAAAGAAACTAGAAATATCAAAGTAACTAAAAATATCAAAGAAACTAGAACTATCAAAGAAAATAGAAAGAGCAAAAAACTTTGAAAAATCTAAGGAACTTGAAAAATCAATGAACATTGTGATGAAAGGAATGAGCATGTTCTCGGGAGAAATATTTTTAATTCAGTACATACCTAAATAAATGTAAAAGAAAAATTAACCAGCAATATTCTTGACGAGAAAAAATGTTAGCGGGCAAACAAGTTGATGAGTAATGAACTTGACAAGATTAAAAATTGCCGAACGAAAACTTTACGAGAAAAAATATTCGCGATAAATATAGAGTTGAAAGTAAAAAAGTACTTTCAAATGAACATGGAGAATCGATGAAACTAGAGAAATTGAAGAAACTTGAAATATAAAGAAATCTCGAAAAATCAAAGAAATTTGAAATCTCCACGAAACAAGAATAATCAGAGACATTTTGAAATATCAAAAAATATGGAGGTACAGGGAAACTTGACAATCAAAGAAATGAGAAGAATCAAAGGAACTAAAAGAATCACAAAAATGAAAGAAATTCGAAGAATGAAAGAAACTAGAAAAATTACAGAAGCTTGAAGGTTCAGAGAAATTTGAAAAATCAAAGAAACTGAAAGAATCAAAGAAACTAGAAGAATCAAAGAATCTATAAATATCAAAGAAAATAATAAGAGCAAAAAAAAACATGAAAAATCAAAGGAACTCGAAGAATCAATGAAGATTGAGCTCGAAGGAATGAGAATGTTCTCGGGAGGAACTTTTTTAATTAAGTGCAAAAATAAATGTAGAAGAAAAAATAACCAACAATATTCCTTACGAGCAAAAAAATCAATGAGCAATAAACTTGACAACGAACAAAAACTTTACGAGAAAAATTATTCACGATAAAAAGAGAATTAAAAGTAAAAAAGTAGATTCAAATGAATATGGAAAATCGATGAAACTAGAAAAATTAAAGAAACTTGAAAATCAAAAAAACTCAAAAAACCAGAGACACTTGAAAACTCAACAAAACTAGAATAATCAAAGAAACGAGAAAAATCAAAGAAACTATAAATATCAAAAAAAATATAACGAGCAAATAAATTTAAAAAATCTAAGGAACTCGAATAATCAATGAAGTTTGTGCTGAAAGGAATGAGAATATTTTCGGGAGGAACTTTTTTAATTCAGTACGAAAATAAACGTAAAAGAAAAATTTAACCAGCACTATTCTTGACGGCCAAAATAAGTTACCGGGCAAACAAGTTGATGAGTAATAAACTTGACAAGTTTAAAAATTGGCGAACGAAAACTTTACGAGAAAAAATATTCTCGATAAAAATAGAGTTAAAAGTAAAAAAGTGGAGTTTGTTCATTTTATCTCTGGAATTTGGTCCAATGATACTACTATAACGAAATTAACTTGCTTTATTTTCCGGACAATAAAGAAAGTTAATTTCGTTACAGTAGTATCATTGGACAAAATTCCAGAGATAAAATGAACAAACTTTAATTTAGTCAATTGGTCGAGAAAAAAAATCATAACTAAAAAAGTAGGTTCAAATGAACATGAAGAATCAAAGAAACTAAAAAAGTAAAGAAACTAGAAAAATTGATGAAACTAGAAAAACTAAAGAAACTAGAAAAATTAAAGAAACTAGAAAAATTAATGAAACTTGAAAAATCGAAGAAACGTGAAAAATCAAAAAAACTTGAAAATTATAGAAACGAGAAGACTCAAAGGAACTAAATGAATCACAGAAACTAGAAAAATCTGAGGAATTCAAAGAATGAAAGAAACTAGAAAAATTAAAGAAGCTTGAAGGTTCAGAGAAATTTGAAAAATCAAAGATACTGGAGGAATCAAAGAAACTGGAAGAATCCAAGAAACTAGAAATATCAAAGAAACTAGAAATATCAAAGAAACTAGAAATATCAAAGAAACTAGAAATATCAAAGAAAATAGAAAGAGCAAGAAATCTTGAAAAATCTAAGGAACTCAAAAAATCAATGAACATTGTGCTGAAAGGAATGAGAATGTTTTCGGGAGGAATTTTTTTAATTCAGTACATACCTAAATAAATGTAAAACAAAAAATTAACCAATAATATTCTTGACGAGCAGAAAAAGTTAGCGGGCAAACAAATTGATGAGTAATAAACTCGACTAGCTTAAAGATTGGCGAACGAAAACTTTACGAGAAAAAATACTCACGACAAAACTAAAGTTAAAAGTAAAAAAGTAGATTCAAGTAAACATGGAAAATCGAGAAACCTAGAAAAATTAACGAAAATTGAAAAATCAAAAAAACTCGAAGAATCAGAGACTTGAAATCTCAACGAAACTAGAATAATCAGAGAAATTTTGAAAAATTAATGAAACAAAAAAAATCAAAGGAACTAGAATAATTACAAAAACTTGAAAAATCCAAGAAACTGGAAAATCACAGAAAGTCGAAGAATCAAAGAAACTTGAAAAAACAAAGAAAGTCGAAGAATAAAAGAAAGTCGAAGAATCAAAGAAACTTGAAAAAACAAAGAAATTCGAAGAATAAAAGAAAGTCGAAGAATCAAAGAAACTTGAAAAAACAAAGAAACTCGAAGAATAAAAGAAAGTCGAAGAATAAAACAAACTCGAAGAATAAAAAAACTCGAAGAATAAAAGAAACTCGAAGAATAAAACAAACTTAAAGAATGACATGAACGTAAAGAATCAAAGGGAAGTAAAGAATAAATTCAATTCAAAGAATGTAGCATACTAAAGACTAAAACAATCTTGTAGAACAAAAGAAACAAAACGAGGCAAAGAGAAAGCTAAAACGTAAACTTAAAAGTAAAATTGTGCTGAAACGTAAAATACCTGAAACGCAAAATGGCGCCGCAAAGTAAAATTGTGCTGAAACGCGAAAGTCAGCCCAATAAAAGAAGCCTTAAAATCCCACGGCCACCCGCCAACGACCATAATCCATAATAATTATTATAATAAACCTTGAAAAGATTATAACCCTTAGAGGTTATAGCCCTTAAATAGAAAATACAATGGCCATTATCGGCGAAACAGCGGGGAGTCGCGCGAGCTTAAGAGGAAATTATTTTTAAAAAGTTCTATTCGCAGGAAGCTTTTTGTCCTGCGTCTTAACAACTGCCTTCCTGAATTAACTTAATGTAAAATTAGATAATTAAAGTATCCAGATGCGATCTTTAATTTTCGCCAGGACAAACGTGCGCTTCCTCCTCGGGCTACCTACGAACGGCCAAATTGAGTTTTGCCTAATGAAATTAAACGGGAGAGAAGCTGAAGACGGACTCTGGAATTGTAAATAAAAGAAAATATCAAACAATGGGAAATAGCAAACTCGACTGTCGCGAACAGACGTTTCATTTATCTCTTTTTGCCTCAATTTTTATTTAATATGCATGCACTAGAAAATGTACTTTTATAAAATGTATATAGTAATAAGTACAAAACGTGCATTAATATAAAATGTACATTAACAAAAATTTTATATTCATAAAAATGCATATTAATAAAAAATGTACATTAATCAAAACTGCACGTTAATAAAAAATGTACGTTAATAAAAATGTACTGTAACGGATCAAAACGGAGATTAATAAAATATTCTATTTCATATCTCGGTATTGACGGCATAGAAAATTAATATAGTACTGAGGCGCTCATGCCTTTACTATAACTTACGAAGATGGCTCATGATGTAATCGTCTTAGTGGTAGGCAACCCACATTGATGTCCGTATGCAAGTTCTTGAAGCAGAGTGGAAAAGTGCAGTCGTTTATTTATTTACCTTTTATTTATGCAGACTCAGAACAAGTAGGGAAGGGAGAAACTCAATAAAACAAATTGTTTCTCAAAACGAAAGACATCGCATCTATTGTTCTTCAACTTGTGTAGAACAACATTTACAAAAGATTATTATAAACACCAGGTATTGTACGAAATGTTATGTTTAAATAATGATACAGACGCGAGTCCGAAAAAGAGCGATAAAGGGTATTCAGAGTTTAAGAAGTACTTTCATGGACACTGACATCTATAGCTCGGGACCGTAGCGAGTAAGACGTTAAAGTACTTTCAACCCTTGGAGGTAACTTTCCCTTGTGCTAAACCCGCCGAATCTATAACATTGGGTCGTGGGGAAATGCAACTCCGTATAATTTTGTACTTGGCGCATAACAATAACCCTTAACATATCATTTGAAACGAAGCGGTGGTTATGAAGTCGATGTTCACGTTGTCAATTTGCCTTGGTGGACCTGGGGCTCGGTTTCCTAGAACAAACACAAAATCTGGCCAGTATCGAGTTTCACAAGTTAACTTAAGCTAGAATAAATGTTTTATTAATTAAAGACATGAAGGCGTCAAGGCTTGAGTCATCGGATACACCCAACCAACACAACTCATTCATTGGTCCGTCCAAGGTGCATCCTCCGAGAAACCAACTCACGAAAGAATATAAATAGGGTACATCCTCCGGGAAACCGTATTGCGAAGACAAATAATAATAATTTATAGGTTTAATAAAACCATCGAATGTGCCCAACCAACATAATTCGCTCATTAGTCCGTCCAGGGTACATTCTCCGGGAAACTATTAAAACAATACAACAATAATATAACAATACAATAATAATATTTAAGAAACATTAATACCTTACCTATAGTCTAGAAGTACTGCTGCTGGTGTGGAACTGACTCCTCGATGATTTTTTTCCGCTCCCTTTTCTGTAGTCCAGCTTTCGTCTGCATTAAAAGAGGTTGCGCTGAGCGCTCCTCTGTTTGTGGTTAGGCGAAGCTTGTGCGGAGGCAGGAATTTTTTAATCTCCGCGCGCCACGTATTGAGTAGGTTATTAATTATTAATTTGCGCGATCGGAATCTTGGACGTGTACTTGGTTGCCTAGGTCGTAGGTAGAGATATAGCAGTTCGTTACAGTACATTAATAAAACATGTACATTAATAAAATATGTACATTAATAAAAAATGTACATTAATAAAAAATGTACATTAATAAAAAATGTACATTAATAAAAAATGTACATTAATAAAAAATGTACATTAATAAAAAAAATGTACATCAATAAAAAATGTACATTAATAAAAAATGTAGATTAATAAAAAATGCTCATCAATAAAAAGTTAATATAAAAAGGTACAATATTATTAAAGTAGCTATTATGAAAATGATGCCATTGTGGAAAATATAAAAGAAATTAATATTAAGGAAAATTAAAAATAAAACTACGAAACCGTCAGCTTTGATGTTCGATCGAGCTCTTAGGGATAAGTGGGTGCAATTGAAATTCAAATAGAAGGAGGGAAAAGGAAAGGGGGCATGAAAAATTTAGGGGGGAAGAGGGATGCAATTTTAATATCTCTGAATCCGCCTCGAAACAGCTTCTAATTTAAACCAACAAAAGTAAATAGGCGCCGCTCCGTTTGCGCCCGATAAGATCCGGTTGTGTTAAAAGAAGAAATTTATCATTGGGCCCTTTCAACCGTTCTCCATGTTGTCATATTAAATAGTCGGTAATGGCATCTGTTTCATTTGTAACGAGGAGTGATAAATTGACGCTTTGCATTTTCGGGAGATCCTCTTTTTTCCCGAAACGGTTTTAATGCAATCGCCGATGCAATTTTGATTAATGGATGCGCGCCGCACGAATTGAAAATTTTATTTCCGGTATAAAAGCGGGGTAATAAATTATTTTTAATTATTTGCTATGGATGTATTTACGTTGCCGTCCTGCTGCTCTATTTTTCTGTCTTAATGATTTCCAATTGAATGCTTTGAAATCAAATGTTTGAAATCAAATGTTTGAAATCAAATATTTGAAATCAAATGTTTCGAAATCAAATGTTTCGAAATCAAATGTTGAAAATCAAATGTTGAAAATCAAATGTTGAAAATCAAATGTTGAAACTCAAATGTTGAAAATCAAATGTTGAAACTCAAATGTTGAAAATCAAATATTGAAAATCAAATGTTGAAAATCAAATGTTGAAAATCAAATGTTGAAAATCAAAGTTTGAAAATCAAATGTTTTAATATTCAAATGTTTGAAAATCACATGTTTTGAAAATCAAATGTTTGAAAATTAAATTTTTTGAAATTCAAATTTAAAACTAAAGGCCCAAAAACGAAAAGCTTAAAAAGTATAAAACCTCAAACAGTTTAAAAGTCCAAAAAGTAAACGCTTTAAAAGCAAATCCTTAAAAATGAAGGCTCAAAAAGTGAACGCTCAAAAAGTGAAGGCTCAAAAAGTGAAGACTCAAAAAGTGAAGGCTCAAAAAGTGAAGACTCAAAAAGTGAAGGCTCAAAAAGTGAAGGGTCATAAAGTAAAGGCTCAGAAAGTAAATCCTCAAAATCTATAAATACCCAAAAAGAAAGTGCTAAAATAGTAAAGGCACAAAAAGTAAAGTGCTAAAATAGTGAAAGCTCAAAAAGTAAAGGCTCAAAAAGTTGAGGCCCAAAGAGTTCTATTATTAAAAAGCAATATTGTTTCCAGAGGGGTCCGCCGCTAATTGAAAAGGGTTTGTTTGTGCTTTATGGCCTGAAAGAGCGTACGTGCACTCAATTATTAATTTCGTCTTTATCTTCCCGCGAAGATTGAGTTTCCGTTTATTTTCAGCCTACGCGGAAACGTGTGCAAATACTCACTTTCGCCGGCCGTTTAACCCTTTAACCACCAGCAAACATTGCACGTTGTTTAAAGGGTTGCCGTTTTCCTTCGCCCTCTAATTATTCCCTAATTTTTTCACACAAAATTAATGAGTAATAATACTCTTCATTCGGGCTATTATTTCGGTTTTAATTGGGCCAGATAATGATGTAAATTCGGGGGTGAATATTATCTGCGTTAGACGGCGGGGGCGCTTTGAACTCGGTCGGCGGGCTGCGAAGAATGCAACCTATCGGATGGGGTAGACCAAAGAGAAAGAATGAAACCGTAAATCAAAAGTTCTCGTTTGCTCCTGATGGATTATCCAATTAAGGATCTCCTTCTTTCTAATTAATTTGTGCGTAATTAATCGCGGCCACTTTCTTTAAAGTTCGGCTTAAAAGTGGGGGACTTGGCTCGCATGACTTCGCTGGATTAAGGTCAATCGGGGTTTTTCTTACAGTGCTAAAACCTCTTATTAACTAGAAAAAATAATCTTAGCACGTTAAGTGCGTATTTCCCTTCGCGTATATACCAAAGGATTTTCTAAACGTAATGTAAATGTTTCCCAACCTGAGCATATGTTTAAGTCCTGATACCGCAGGCACCCATATTTCATTTAGTCCTGATACCGCAGGCACTCATATTTCATTTAGTCCTGATACCGCAGGCAGTCATATTTCATTTAGTCCTGATACCGCAGGCAGTCATATTTCATTTAGTCCTGATACCGCAGGCAGTCATATT